>PIJE02000909.1:51050-112364 GCA_002895965.2 Coryphaenoides rupestris | reverse complement strand
CTCTTAAGTTTTCCTTTCCCAGGTGTACCTGGAGAGCGCAAGTTTATCTTGAGCTCTGGGCATCCAGCCAATCGTAGCTTCTGTCTGAAGTTACCCATTTTAAACTTCAAACTAAATTTCCAACAGTACCAACCACTGACCGACCCTGGTTCCCTACCTACCTCTCTCTCTCTCTCCAGCTACCTACCTACCTCTCTCTCTCTCCAGCTACCTACCTACCTCTCCAGCTACCTACCTACCTCTCGCTACCTCTCTCGCAATGAAATCTTCTCAAAAAACAGTAAAATGTTAAAACTTGTAAATTGTTGAATGCTAGCTAAAGTTACAAATAGTGTAACAAAACGTAAACGCAACAAAACGGAACAATGTGCATTTACAAAAAGTGCATCAAAACTAACAACAATGTAAAAAGCAGCGTAAACTCTGCTTTTTAAGCTTAGTTTTTCTTTCTCAAGAGTCGGTTTTTTAAGCCATGAACCAATGCAGAGCATTGCCCTCCACCAATGTCCATCAGCACCTTCTGAATTACCTCAAACGTGTACCTAAGGCCTCTGGGGTAGTCGATGTTGAGGGCAAAGAGCAGACCCATTAGCAGTGCCACAGCAGTTGGAAAATCACTGAGGCTTGGAAAGATGATTTCTTCCTCGAGGACCACTGCGAAACAGACCCGATCATTCTGTTCCACCATCAGGATACCGACTGCCATTCCCTTTGTCCAGTCCTCCTCTGCATCTGCGACCTACACAAAGTGGACAAATATGTCAAAAAATATGAACCTTTATTGATACCCATGGGGAAATTCAGGTGTCATAGCAGCAACAGCAGTAAGCATGAAACACAGGATAGGTTCAATTTTACTGTTTTTGGTTTTTTTTGTTTGGTTTTACTTTAAAAAATTTGTTTTCTTTCATTGTAATATGAACTGGGTGAAGTATTACAAATTAAATCATGAGGGACATTTTGAAACAGATTAACGGCAGACTATGCAACATTTAGGATAAAACAAAGTAGAGTCACACATAAATAATCCTTTTCAATGTTCACTTCTGCCCCACTAGAATGTGTGGTGCTGGTTTATCTGGGGTGGTCCGTTTAGCTTACTTTGTTTCATCATAAAAACAACAGAAAGCATTTAGAAAATATTGAAAAACATACCTGTACTTTCTTGTAAAGTTTGGCCACATCTCTTAGATAGTAGGGGAGCCCCATCAAAACAACTGCCCTTTGCCTTTGATTGGAACTCTGTAAAAATAAGACAATAACCAACAAATGGGATATATTAGGCCAGAAATCAGAAAACAATTCCAAGTGATGTTATATTCTACTAATGTCTGCATACTTGTTTGAGTTCAAAAATAATCAATATGTTCGGAAAAGATGGATATTGGACTAGAAAGAAATAAATAACTCCATTTTGAGCTAGAATGCTTTTTGCATACTTCTATAATGAAAAGTTATTTATTTCTTTCTAGTCCAATATCCATCTTTTCCGAAACATATTGATTATTTTTGAACTCAAACAAGTATGCAGACATTAGTAGAATATAACATCACTTGGAATTGTTTTCTGATTTCTGGCCTAATATATCCCATTTGTTGGTTATTGTCTTATTTTTACAGAGTTCCAATCAAAAGGCAAAGGGCAGTTGTTTTGATGGGGCTCCCCTACTATCTAAGAGATGTGGCCAAACTTTACAAGAAAGTACAGGTATGTTTTTCAAATATTTTCTAAATGCTTTGTTGTTTTTATGATGAAACAAGTAAGCTAAACGGACCACCCCAGATAAACCAGCACCACACATTCTAGTGGGGCAGAAGTGAACATTGAAAAGGATTATTTATGTGTGACTCTACATTGTTTTATCCTAAATGTTGCATAGTCTGCCGTTAATCTGTTTCAAAATGTCCCTCATGATTTAATTTGTAATACTTCACCCAGTTCCATATTACAATGAAGAAAACCAAATTTTTTAAAGTAAAAACCAACAAAAAAAACAAAAACAGTAAAATTGAAACCTATCCTGTGTTTCATGCTTACTGCTGTTGCTGCTATGACACCTGAATTTTCCCCATGGGTATCAATAAAGGTTCATATTTTTTGACATATTTGTCCACTTTGTGTAGGTCGCAGATGCAGAGGAGGACTGGACAAAGGGAATGGCAGTCGTATCCTGATGTGGAACAGATATGATCGGGTCTGTTTCGCAGTGGTCCTCGAGGAAGAATCATCTTTCCAAGCCTCAGTGATTTTCCAACCTGCTGTGGCAACTGCTAATGGGTCTGCTCTTTGCCCTCAACACGGACTACCCAGAGGCCTTAGGTACACGTTTGAGGTAATTCAGAAAGGTGCTGATGGACATTGGTGGAGGGCAAATGCTCTGCATTGGTTCATGGCTTAAAAAACCGACTCTTGAGAAAGAAAAACTAAGCTTAAAAAGCAGAGTTTACGCTGCTTTTACATTGTTAGTTTTGATGCACTTTTTGTAAATGCACATTGTTGCGTTTTGTTGCGTTTACGATTTTTTGTTACACTATTTGTAAACTTTAGCTAGGCATTCAACAATTTACAAGTTTTAACATTTTACTGTTTTTGAGAAGAATTTCAATTGCGAGAGAAGGGTAGCGAGAGAGGTAGTGAAGAAGGTAGGTTAGGGTAAGCTGGAGAAGGGTAGGTAAGGTAAAGCTGGAGAGAGAGAGGTAGGTAGGTACAGGTAGCTGGAGAGAGAGGGAGGTAGGTAGGGGTAGCTGGAGAGAGAGGGAAGGTAAGGTAGGTAGCGAGAGAGAAGGGTAGGTAGGGTAGCTAGAGTGAGAGAGAGAGGGTATGGTAGGTAGCTTGGAGAGAGGAGAGAGACGGTAGGTAGGTAGCTTGGAGAGAGAGAGAGAGAGAGGTAGGTAGGTAGCTGGAGAGAGAGAGAGAGAGAGAGGTAGGTAGGTAGCTGGAGAGAGAGAGAGAGAGAGGTAGGTAGGTAGCTGGAGAGAGAGAGAGAGAGAGAGAGAGAGTAGGTAGGTAGCTGGAGAGAGAGAAGGTAGGGTAGGTAGCTGGAGAGAGAGATGGTAGGTAGGTAGCTGGAGAGAGAGAGAGAGGTAGGTAGGTAGCTGGAGAGAGAGATAGGTAGGTAGCTGGAGAGAGAGAGAAGGATAGAGGTAGCAGGAGATGGAGATAGGAGAGCGAAAGAGAGATTTCTAAACTATTTGTATTGTAAAAAAAATACAATAAAACTGTTGGTCAGTGACTGCCAAAATCTCTGGTGTAAAGGATGGTCATTCTTTTGAAAAAAATCCTGAGCAAGTATGAAATGTGATGTATGCAGATATATGTAGTGAGCAAGCAATGTTTTTACAGGTTAAAAAGAAATCAAATCCACTATAAAATGTAATTTGGTATACAATTGTTAAGTGCAAATAACTAGTATATCATTTAAATCAACTTATACATTTAAGTAATCTTGATTGGGCTTTATTTTCAATCAGTTCATAAATGTAAGTACAACTCACTAGTATATCAGTTAAATCAACTTATACATTTAAGTAATCTTGAATGCGGTTTATATTCAATCAGTTCATAAATGTAAGTACAACTCACTAGTTTTGTAGTTACATCAACAAAAAAATGTATGTTACTTATAATGCTATTTAAGTTGAATCAACTATTGAATTTATGTAGTATGGACTCGAGGTTAAGTTATGTCACCTAACGGTTTCAAGCAATATGGACTGAAGATGGAGTTGAGTCAAATAGCAATATCTACCGTATTTGTCCGAATATAAGACGACCCTGATTATAAGACGACCCCCGTTTTTCAACACAAACATTTAGAAAAAAAGATTTTCAGACCAGATTTGCAGAACAAAGAACTTCATTTTATTTTAAAATAACAATATTAAAAACAGTGAATTAAACACTTGTTATATTAATGACAATAATAATAATGCCGGTAAAGGCCACGGCACTTTCAAGGCAAAATATGTACAGTATGATTCAAAATTAATATCAAGCAATAATCAAGCAACATTGGGAACATTTTTAAATAACAGAGAAAATACAGGCCACATATTTAACTAAACTTAACTAAAATTCGCCAAACTTCTCCTCCGATGTCTCTCTATCCCTCACACACGTCCTCTGCCCCGCTGTGTTCGCTCTCGCTGTCATCGCTCCCCAGCTGCTCCGCTTCCACCGGCTCCTCCCAAAGCGCGTCATCCTCACTGCCGTCCAATGCATTGGAGATGCAACATTTTTTAAAGCCACGGATGATGCTCTGTGAGGAAACAGCATCCCATGCATGCAGGATCCATTCACGCAGTAGATGGACTGACGGCTTCTGTATTTTCCCGGTCGGTGTGAGTGCGTGGTTGCCAGACAGGAGCCACTCTGTGTATTTCTTTCGCAGGTTATCCTTGAAAGGCTTGTTCACAACAACGTCCAACACCTGTAGCTGGCTTGTCATTCCCCCTGGTATGATCACAAGATCACCATTCATTGCTCGCACCTGACTTTTTACGGGCTCACTCAGATGTCCGCGGAACGCATCCAGAACGAGCATGTTCCTCCTCTTCCTCAGTCCCCCGTAGCGTGCGCCCCACACAACCTTTAGCCAGTCCACTACAAGCGCCATCTGGGGCCGCGAATGTGTATTGACATTTAAAGGGAGAGGCGAAGAAGAGAAGCTGCGCTCTGAATACTAGACCCCGAATATAAGACGACCCGACTTTTTCGGACCTATTTCGAGGGGAAAAAAGGTTCTTATATTCGGACCAATACGGTATTTAAGTTAACTTATTGTCTTAGTTGTCTTGACATACAATTTCAAGGCAGCATGGACACTCACATTTTTAAGTTGAAACAACAAGTTCGGGTTTACAGTGTATAGCTTAGTTTATATCATGACTTTGCTCTTTTTTTTTTTTTCTTGAAACAACATTTTGTGATATAAATGTTGTGAACTCATGAATACTACTTTTATTCTTTTAAACAATAAACAATGATGAGAATGGATCAAGTACTATTCTGAGTAATTAAGATTAATTCATATTCCATTCATTCATCTGTTAGTATTATGCAGTGTAGCACAAAACAACAGAATGTCTGAGGCCATTAATAAATTAGTCTGTAGTGACAATTATGGATAATGCTAACTGTCCCAACAAAAAGCTAAATGTGAAATCTCACCGTTTCCTTTGTGTCTACAGGTTTGCAGTTGTTTCCTGGAAAGGTCACAATTTTAGCCATATTGCTGAACTTGGTGAGTCCAAAAATTAACAACTGTTAACATTATTTTCATGCATGTTTAAATAGGAATGATAAACTCACAGTATAAACCTATTCACCTATTCCAGCTTTTGAATTATTACAGAATATGACAGATTTTCAGGATGGTGTGATCTATTCAAAAGATTTATGGAGACAAATCATGATACCTCTAGTAAGAGTTACACGTTGAAAGACTATGAACTAATAAAATGAAATGAATATCTACTTGCTATAAAAGGCGTTGCTTTCCTGCTAAATAAGTAACTGGCAACAAACATAACTTTCTATAAATTAAATGTAAATGTACCATGCTGCATTTTGTAAGTAGTGGCAAATGGGTAAAGTGGGACTTTTTATTTTCTTAGTCTTCTGAAAAATGTGGAAATGCAAAGACTGTGGCACTACTTTGTCACGAACATCTGAGCTTCTTAAACATTATAAGCTTGAACACGGACATTATGGACGCCACCATTCCTATCCCTGCATCCATTTGAACTGTCCATGTAGCTGCAAGACTTGGAATGCACTTTTGAGCCACTTGTCAAGATGTCAGCCATCCTCACAAACTGAACTGACCACATTTAAATGTCTCTTATGCAACTGCAATCAACATTCTACTTTGATGCCCTGTCCACATTAACCTAGGTAAATCTACAAACGCATAAATATTTATCCCTTTAGCCCTTCCGTCCACATTAGAACGGCGAATTCCGACACTGAAAACGATGCTTTTCAAAAACGATCGCTGATGTGGATAAATGTGAAAACTCTGGGTTCGCATTGTAGTGTGATCAGGGTAGACGAAGGCTTTCAGAGACGATGACGTTCGGTTGCCATGACACCGCCGCAAGCTTGCGCTCGAGACCGAGACGCTCATCTAAACAAACATGGCAGGTGAAATGGAAATGATGATTTCTCTGAGCAACTTACTTGTGTATCTTCAGTTACAACTCGGCATACTGTTTAATACATATTCGTTCCTCCAACACCGACGGCGAGCGCTGTACTTGCTGTGCTTAAGCGATGAGAAAAAAACGCAAAGACGCAACTTTTTACCACAGTAAGTAACGCTATCAACTGATCGCGCGCCTGTAATCTAAACAGAGAGGCGTGGCGGGAGTCACGTAACCATGACAACCACTGTTTATCAAAATCATTTCAGTGTGGAACGTGGATGCAAAACATTCCGTAAACAATATGAAAACAATAGTGTGGACGGAGATCATTTTCATTGAGAATGTGCATTTTTATATTTACCCGGGTTAATGTAGACAGGGCCTAAAAGACTATTTTCAACATCTAGCACAGCATCTGAAAAACACTGAAACCGTTCTTTGTGTGTTTCAGGGGTGTTCATACAAAACAAATATTTATGGTTCTTTTAGAACTCATAGAAGCAGAAATCATAAGGATTATTCAGTAAATGACTTAAAGCCTGAAATACTTGAGAAACAGGGGTCAAGCTTAGGTCTTTCTGTTGAAAGTCATTCTGACAGTATCCAGGTTGATACTGAGCCCTCAGATGATTTAAGTACAGAAGACTTGGGTGATTCTAGTTTTGATGTTCAGGATTTAAATGACTTGCCACATAATGTTGAGCTCAAAGTTGCCTCTCTTTTACTGAAGCAAGAACATATTTATCTTGTTTCTAGTGTTGCCGTTGACGAACCTTTGCAAGAGACTATTTAATAAGCACTGCTTCTGTCCCTCTTGTCCATCAAACCATAGCTCAGCACTTACAGGACAGTAACTGTCAAGTAGATGAAACTATTCTGCAAGAGCTAGCATCTACTCTTTGTAAGTCAAATCCGGTTACAGCTTCTTTTGGTGATCGTGGCCCACTTTCCACTGCCTGGAAGCGAAAGACATACTACAAAAAACATTTTAATATTGTTGAACCTATAGAATTTGTGCTTGACTCTCAAAACAGAAAATCATTTCAATACATCCCTATACTAAAATCTTTACAGCAGATCCTAAGTTGTCAAACATTTTTGGATGAAGCAATCAATTTGATATCTCCCCATCAAATACAATCTGAAAAAATTCTGTTTAAATCATTTTATGATGGTAATGAGTACAAAGACAATTTGCAGTTGTCAAAGGAGTGTGCCATTTCACTTATTTTATATGTAGATGATTTTGAGATCTGTAATCCCCTCGGCACCTCCAGAAAAAACCCCATAGAATTTGTGGGGTATATTGGGCATTGGGGAACTTACCTGCTTACCTGTCACTCATCACTGTCAAATATATATTTAGCTGCACTTATTCGTAGTGATGATGTCAAGTGCTTTGGTTACGAGAGTCTATTGAAGCCCTTAGTAGATGAACTTATTACATTAGAACAAGAAGGAGTGTTTATTGCCAAGCTGGAAAACCGTGAAAGGCTTTGTTCATTGTGTAGTAGTGGATAATCTTGGGGCCCATAGTATCGCAGGCTTTGTGGAAAATCTTTCAGGTAATTATTATTATTTTACAGATTTTGTACAGCACATAATGTAGACATTCAAACAAAAGAAGTCAAGTCAGGAGCATTTTGTGTAAGAAGCAAGGATATTCATACTTCTCATCTAAAAGCTATTGAAGAAAATTCATTGGCTAATCATTTTGGTGTAAAACGGAAGTGTGCTCTCAGAGAATCTGTCATATTTCAGTGTGACGCAGAGTTTTCCCCCAGATATAGCTCATGATCTCTTTGAAGGCATTATCCCTGTTGATTGCTCTTTGCCTTACGGTGTTTATTTCAAAAAAATATTTTACATTAGCCAGTTTGAATGAAGCAATAGCAACATTTCCATTTAAGTGGACTGATAGGACAAACCGTCCCCATCTTGTGCCCCTCACCTACACTACAAAGAGGACAATTGGAGGAAATGCACACGAGAATTGGAGCCTGTTAAGATTTCTTCCTCTCTTGATCGGAACCAGAGTTCCTTCAAACGAACCAGCGTGGCAAGTCTTATGTGAATTAAAGGACATTGTAGAACTTGTTGTTGCACCTTCTCATACTGAGGACACTATTTTCTTATCTTAACTTCAAGATATCTGAACACAGGACAGTATTCCAAGAAGTTTTCCCCCATGAAAGAATTCGGCCCAAACATCATTATTTGGAGCATTATCCATGGTTGATACGCCAGTTTGGCCCCCTTGTTGCACTATGGACTATGAGATTCGAAGCAAAACATAGCTTCTTCAAAAGAGTAATCCGTCATACAAACTGTTACAAAAATGTACTATATTCATTAGCTCAAAGGCACCAATTTCAGACTGCATATAATCTGCACATGTGTAGATTTTCTAAGCCATCTTTGGAAGTTACTGATGTTTCAACACTTCCCCTTGATGTTATTCATGAGGATATTGCACTGGCAGTGAAACAGAAACACCCACATATGGACACTGAACCTTGCAAGAAATGTATTCTACAACGGCTTCAACTACAGGATTGGAATGGTGATAGCCCATGGATTTCTGGCTGGACTTCCAGAGTTTACAAGAGACACTCATTTTAATTGTCAAGAATTTGGATGCCTGGTACCAGGAACATTATCGAGCTTATGACTTGGTCATACCTACTACTAAAGAACTAAGGCTTGTTGTGGCGTATGAACTGACTGATCCTTACCCTCTGGCTCACTACATGGTTGGTGGACGGCGCCTCATCTCTCTGAAGAGATATATACATGAATAAGGTAGTATATGTCTGGGTGTGGAGTTGGAAATGTTGGAGACATTTTCTGATTAGCTTATCTATTATCAGTTTCTATTTAATTGTCAGACAATGCAACCTCTTTTCTAAAATGTTTAATCGCTCCTCCTTTCATAGCTTGAATAGTTTTGCATTTCGAACATTTGGTGTGTATCAGATATTTCCTTAAATGGCTGCCTATCCCTAAGTATCCTGTGTAGGGCTGAACAATATCAAAATTGTATTAAAATATTGTCATGCTGCAGAGATCTCTTAGCCTTCACATCATATTCTACAGACGTCTTTGTTTGGAACAGATGTAATTTATGGCCAATTTTGTACTACAACTTATATTTTATTTATTCTTGTTTTTACTAGATCCTTTTGGATGGGCTGACATGGCAGTGAAAAGGCCAGCCAAGTTGCGAGTTATTCTCAATCCTGATGACACCAGGAAGCTAATTATGCCGGATGGAATTCCACAGACAGTGGAGGAGCTTATGGATGAAGTCAGGAAAGTGTGCGAGTTAAATGGGAATATAAGACTCCAGTACCAAGACAGAGACTTTGGAGATGCACTAATGAACTTGACGTCTACTGCAGAACTTGATGATTTGGCAACTGTCAAGGTCATCCCAATAGCTGATGATTGCAGCCAGGTTCTTAATCTCACTGTATGTGATGATGTAGTGTCTATTCAAACGGATGACACAGAGCTCCTGTCCACACCCTCCAGCTCTGTCTCTACAAGAACTCAGATGTGGCCAAGAGAGTTTCCGGTACCAACATTCTCCTACGACACTGAACTGCAGTTAGAAAAGGGAAATGCTGTGTATAGGTCAAACGCCACAAGGTTGACACCAAGTTTAAAAACAAAGTCAGATATTCTGGAAAAGTTAGCTGAAGAGATATTCAAGTCCAAAGCCTACCCAACAGATGCTGACTTCAGTGACGTTGCCGAAGCACTAATCCAGAAGCATCCATGCCTCTCTGAACCTGGTTCATACAACGGTTGCTATGGGTGAAAGCAGAGGCTGAAGACTAAAATGGAACTCCGCTGAAGGGCATCGGGTGTTCTGAAATACTCGCTAATTCATGTCCAAAGTCCAAAGCTCCAGAGGATGCATTGCCTGCAAAAAAAGTAAAGAGACCTAAGAGAGGAGAGGCCAACCACATACCTGACATTCCAACTGGAGAGACCTCAGACAAATTGGAAATTGAGAGACTGTCACTTTTAAGTGAAGTGAGGAAGCGAAACAATCATGCAGTGATAAAGGCCAAAATGGACAAGACGTTTTCACTGCGAAGACAGGAAATTGTGGAAAAGCAATTAGAAATGGAAGAGTTGAAGGCAGATGGCCTGCATTGTTCACAATGGATCAGCTAAGTTACTAGGGATGAGCAAGTACACCATTATCTGTATTTGTATCTGTTCAACTAACTAATACCATTTTCATTTTTTTTTTTTAAAGATCAATGCTGAATTCATGAGGATTACAACTGCTCCACTTCAATCGCGATTCCTGGCTTCCTTGGACAAGCACCACAGCAAGCTGGTTGAGGAAGACCCGGAATATACTGAAAGTTCTTGATCAGGTATGTACTTGCTCAATACATCAAAATTTGCCTCATATCACATCAACGGTAACATTGTAAATCTAAGCAATAGCGGTCATTTTGTCAACACATTTGATTGTGGAGTTGGATTACATATTGGAAGATGTACTACGTTTATCATCTGAGTTTGACAGCCTTTTAACTGGTTTACTCAAATCACAATTACTGTATATCCAAATGCCCATTTGTGCATTGTGTGGTCTTTGCATCTTCAGTCAAGTTGCAAAACTGCACAGCATAATTTTGCGTTATTTGTTTGTGTACGCTTTCACCTAGAGCCACGAGGTGGATCTAAAAAGGGAGTGTCTGCTGAAGTGCCTTATTGTGTACCTTGGAGAAGATGTGGATAAACTTATCAAGTAGTATTTGGTAAGTTTTTATAGTAACTACTACTATAACTACTTTTAGTAGTTTTGCATTAATAACTTCAGCTTTAAACAAGATCAAACATTATATAATATTTAAACTTTAAAGCTCATATACATGGTCTCAGGTCATACAGTCTCTCACTGGATGTGGGTGTAAGCCTGCCATTATATTATTCAGTCGGCATTCTCCCCCCCCTCCACTAACTGCGTGTTACTGGTCGTTATGTGAAGTAGCAAGAACAACTTCCGAGCTAGCAACACGCAGAAAATGGTTGTTTATAAAAAGTTATGCTTGTCTTTTATATCAGTAAAAGTGTCGATAAGCCTTGACGTTTTTACTCGATATGACCGCCTTTCACGCAGCCTAAATAAACGCGCCAACAGCCAATCAGTCAGCAATGCATGTAGAATGCACACATCCGTAACTCTGCATGCAGAATGCACACACACAACCGTATGGTGAATTATGTTATGAGTCCTCTACATTACTTTATTTTATGTTACAATTGTACTTAAATGTACAGGACCTTTTGTGATCCACTAGTTTACTCTTTTTGTCTTGTTTGTACCTCTACAAACATTTGAGATGTTTGCTGCCCTACAAGTAAAATTTTTGCTCTGAAAAAAATATTTGGAGGCGCTGCTATATCTATATCTGCTGGAGTTTGCAAGTCATTTAATCAGAATAACTTTCTAATAAATATCTTGTCTTTTATCAGGTTGTTCAGAAGGATGATGCGCAGACAGAGCTTGAGAGGTGTACAATGGCAGTGTTTGTCATCAGGGAGGAGGATCTGTTAAGTGTAGTATTATTGTACGCCCTTACTCATCGTGTCCATTAGAGGGCAGTGTTGACTTTACCTCTGTGTTACCTGACACCTACACTACCTGTTCCGGTGTCTGAGTTGTTCCATGTGACGGTGCCGAGGAGAGTGGCAGCACGGTTGCGTTACTCCCGCCTGTCGATATAATAAATATGCCTACAAGGCTAAAGATAAAATGTGTCTGATGAGGGTTCAATTACATCTCCACCGCAACGCACTAAGCTCATCACGGATATCAAAGTGCAGCAAGAGGCAGATGCGGATATCCAGGTGGTGCGGGGCTGGATGGAGATGACTCGGAGGCCGTCACCAGCGCGGCTGAGGGGGGTCTCTCTCAGCTTGACGAAGCTGTGGATGGAATTCGACCGTCTAAATGTGGTTAATGGACTTTTATGTCGGTCCGTCACTTTCTCCCTCACGGGAGACCGACACACTCAAATTGTGATCCCCTCTGCTCTTGTACCCGATGTGTTACAGCAGCTGCATGGTGGCCCGGCCTCTGCTCACTTATCAGCTGAGCGTGTGTGGGAGCGAGCACGCCAAATCTGCTACTGGCCATCTATGTTCAAGGACATCAAGACATGGTGCGAGCAGTGCAAAGCATGCCAGACACGCCGGCCCCCGGTGCCCCCACATTGAGCACCGATGGGAGGTTCTCAGGCGACCCGTCCATTTGAGAGAGTGGCACCGTGACGACCAAAGGGAACCGGTATGTACTTGTAGGTGAGGACTATTCGATAAAAATGTGTTAACCTATGTGCTCTACCCAATCAGAGTGCCTCTTTGAGGACTATGTGTTGGTGCATGGGGTGCCAGAGCACTTGCACAGCCACCAGGGCCGACAGTTTGAAGCGGAAGTCGTGCAGGGTCTCTGTCGGATGCTGGAGATCACAAAAACCTGTACCACTCCTTACAGTCCGAAATTGGATGGGATGGTGGAACGTGGGTGCTATGGTGTGGCTCAACAATCCGGTGGAGAGCCGCATGAAGCTAGCCCTGCATTGGAAGGGGCCTTATTAGGTCATGCAGGTGATGAACTCAGGCGATGTACCGGGCCTCACCTACCCCATTACCAACCCATTGGATTCTGATGAGCCACAGCAGGTGGTGCATTATGACAGGCTGAGACCGTACACATTGCCAGTTTGTCTGCCACGGCCGGGTTTAGCCCCCAGCCCTCCCTCCTCCCCCAGCCCTTCCTCTTCCTCCATCCCTTGTTCTCCAGGGACTGTGTTTTCAGGTCCTGACCAGGATGGACTGTCTGAGGTGGCTGAAGGGCCGTGTTCGACAGGGGTCACAGGGGTGCCTGCCACTGTCAGAAGCAGACAGGGTAGAGCGCTGAGGCCCCCTGGACATCTGGATGGTTTTGTTATGTACTGAATTAAAAAAAAAAGTATATATATAAAAAAGACAAAAATATGAGTTATGTACTGGGAGACGAGTAGAGAAAGTAATGTTAATTGCTGTTGATTGTTGTTATGGTTGAGTGTCTGTTAGGTGAACGTGTCTATTTGAAGATGTCCGGTTGTTGCCTATGTGATTTCCAACGTGAGTGCCTTATCTGAATATGTGGTTTTGCACAGAATTTTTTGTTCCTTTGGTGGGGTTTTGTTGTTGTAAATGGGGACGTTTATTCTTGAAGGGGGGGGACGTATGTAACAGACTTGGTGTATAGATTAGTATGGATGTATTTTATCCCCTCTGGGCTTTCCATAGTCCGAAAGTGCATTCCTGTGCTCTCGCGGGTGTACCTGTATTCCCTACACCTGAACGTGACGAGTAAACGCAAGTCTGATTTCTCCCCAATCTGTCTCCAAGTTTCTTTATTTTATTCAAGTGCCAATGCTCTGTTACATTAGCTACTGTGATACTTTTACGATGCGGTTAAACGATTGCTTGGAGTATCATTCATGCTGAAGACAACGTTATTTTCTTTATGCTTGTTTAAGCATGTATCATTGCCAAGGTATGACACAAAGCTTAAAAAATACCATCTTAGTTTTCCAATCCCTACATTGAGAAAATGCTTCTTATACTACATCATGAAAGACAACTGAACAAGACTTCACGAGTGTCATGTTTTGTCCAATACCATTTTCATAAAGAATATAATTAAATCTGACCAGAATGCACCAGTAACAATAACACATAGAAACAATTATTAAAAAATGTTAAGATGTTATAATCTTACCAAGGGTTAGGGTTAGGGTTAACCAATGAAATTGTCTTGTCTAGGCCTATTTGTAACATAATTTACCCATCTAAAAGTGAAAAATAAATTGTGTGCCTCATTGCCTCAACTGCCTCATTGATCATAGAATAGAATAGAACTTTATTAATCCTGAAGGAAATTCTTGTGCCAGGTTACATAGCGATACAGTACATTAAAACAACATGGAAAACAACAGAATGATAAAAATAAACTAACAGATTTACAAATGTACAGTTAAAAATATACAAATATGTAGGCAAGATAAGGTAATCCGACGGCGAAAACAATTTGGCATAATTGAAGTGAAATATTATTGGACATTACATTAAGAATATTGCACATGATGAGAGGTAGTGTTATCGATAATATTTGTAGACAACATGATAATAATATAGCACATGATAGAGTATTGCACATGATGTTGGACAGGAATATTAATATTGCACGTAATACTGAGGAAAATGCACATGGATGTTGAGAAGTAATGTTGCACATTATATTGCTGTGTTCATTGTCTTGTAGGGGGAGTTATAGGGAGGAGTTATAGAGTTTGATGGCCACAGGCAGAAGGGACCTCCTGTGGTGTTCTGTGGTGCACCTCGGTAATCTCAGTCTATGGCTGAAGGTGCTCTGGTATGACATATTTATTATATCGACAGGCGGGAGTAACGCAACGTGCTGCCACTCTCCTCGGCACCGTCACATGGAACAACTCAGACACCGGAACAGGTAGTGTAGGTGTCAGGTAACACAGAGGTAAAGTCAACACTGCCCTCTAATGGACACGATGAGTAAGGGCGTACAATAATACTACACTTAACACCCCCACTCGCTCTTAGCTTATTGTGGTACATTATTTTTGATAGAAAATAAAACAACAAAAACACATTTTGGCACACTATATGCTTTTCTTGCTCTCTAAGTGCCAAACAAATACTGAGCAAACTTTTTCAGTTGTAGCTTAGTGGCTGGTTTTGTCATCAAGTCAGCAATCATGTTGTCAGTAGGACAATAATCCAAACATATTCTCCCACTATTCACAGTTTCACGTATGAAATGATATTTGATATCAATATGTTTGCACCTTTGTCGGTTTACTGGATTTCTAGCTAGTGCGATAGCTCCTTGGTTGTCATCGTAAACCTTGGTTTGTGCATACTGACACTTATCAATACCCTTGAGTAACTGTTGCAAATACATACACTCCTGTATGGCTGACGCTAAGGCCATGTATTCTGCCTCGCAGGTAGACAGTGCAACTGTTGGCTGCTTTCGACTCTTCCATGAAATGAGTGCACTTTTCTCACTTAAACTGGCACAGTACCCTCTAGGTAGTGGTCTAGTGCAAGTAGCCAAATAGATCAAACTTCCCACTGCCTCTCGATAGATCCTTGGATCTTCCATTTTTACAGCATTTTCTGTGTATTCGAGTTTTGACTCGCATGGGGTCTCTCTGGCCTTACAATCCTGCATCCCAAATCTGGAGAGGATTTTGTTCACATACCTGTGTTGTGACATTGTGACTTGATTCTCTGACTGTTTAAAATCTATCCCTAGAAAACTGTTTAATTTCCCCAGGTCTTTCATTTTAAACCTCTCAGTGAGCATCACTTTGACATTTTTCACAACCTCCTCATTGTTAGCAGCAATTATCAGGTCATCAACCCACACAATCAAAATCACTTTTTCATTTTCTTTTTCCCTTGTGTATTGGCAGTTATCAGCAGGATTTTGATCAAAACCGTTTTCGGTGAGATATGCATGCAACAGAGAATTCCAGTTTCGGCCTGACTGCTTGAGACCATATAAGGACTTCTCTAATTTGCATACTAGTTTCTCTCCTGTTTTTGACTTTTTCTCATAACCTTCAGGTTGTTCGAGATAGACCTCACAGTCAATTGGTGCGTGCAGGTATGCGGTTTCACATCCATTTGATGTAAAACTAGATCTTCCTGCACTGCTTTTTGCATGACTACTCTGACAGTTGTCATGTCAGCAGTAGGCGAGAATGTTTCCTCATAATCGATGCCTTGTTTTTGGCTATAACCTTTTGCAACAAATCTTGCTTTATACTTATCTGACCCATCCGTATTACTCTTGAAATATGCCTACAAGGCTAAAGATAAAATGTGTCTGATGAGAGTTCGATTACATCTCCACCGCAACGCACTAAGCTCATCAGGATCCTCTCCAGCCACCGCATGACATTAGGATTGTTGTTGAAGGTGCGGAAGCCCTTGACAAGTTGCCATCAGTCGCACATGCATGTGCCATGTTATTTGGCCTCATCTATGCTCTAAACATGAGCTATCCAAGTGAGCTCAAACACACCTTTGATGCACTGCAGAAAATATTCATGGAGATAGAACCAAAGAAAATGACACACAGAGTGTGCAGTCTGAGTGTCAAGCTCTAAATAATTTGATTTATCAAGACTTTTGGATACAGCATGTTATTTGTTCTGTTTTATAGCTTGTATTCAAATATATTCCTGGATAATGGAAGGGGCATTGTTACCCAGTTGCCTCGATTGTAAGAGAGAAACCACTTAATTCAAAACTGGCCTTAATTTCTTACTTACTTTACTTTCTGTGGTATAAATACTGTGGCACTGATATTAACACTGACAATGTGAATAATGGTTTGTTTGTTATTGTTGTATTGTTATTTTTGGGTATTTTTTGTTTGATTGTTTGAACAGAAAAGGTGATGCATATTTTAGACTTCACAATAAACATGGTCTTTTGAAGAGAATGTTCCCGTTTTTATTTATAGTAAGTAAATTAATAATACATTGACTAACAAAATGTTTTGGTTTCATCTTAAGTGTATATTATGGTAAATTTAGCTTTTGTTTATGGCAAAATTTTAAGTTGTAACAAAGCAAAGAAAACATTGTTATATCGACCTACATTAAGTAACATTTTGGCTTATGACTAAAGAAAATATATTGATTCAGTTAGAATTAAAATTATAGATTGTACTGAATCAAATATTCAACTTGAAAAAAAAAATTGTGTTTTAATTAGTTTATTCCAAAGTAAAAACTATACTTGGATGTAATAGTAAATATTGGGTTTTGTCAAAGTAAAATATTAAGTGGTAAAAAAGTAAAAAAAAATGGGATATGCTCTTTATGATAAATAATCTTTTTACTTTTTATGAATGTAACTGTCTTAAGCTAAATAAATATTTTTGATTGATATTAAATCATAATTTAAGGTTTCAACCAAATCATGAATTTAATTGGGGAAAAACTAATAAAATTAGCTGTAACAAATGAGTAATTTGTTTAAGTTGGTCCAAAGTATAATTTTTTTCAGTGTAGAGAGCATTGCATGAATTTATCCTACTAGGGATGCACCCAAATACCAATAAATAGTTATTCTGGAAAGCATAGATAATGTGATAAACTAGGGATGCACCAAAACGTTCTGGCTTTTTAATGTTGCAGAGCTAGCGGGATACACTTCTAAACTTGCTTCTCCTGTCCTGTCCCTGACCAAGACGTGGACGCAAGATCTGGACGTAAACGGCTGCCCACTGCTCCTGGCTGCCCCTGGAGGGGCAGCATAACACAGGATGGGTCAAATGCAGAGACTTAATTTCCGCGGGCCGCCCTCCCTGCATGCGTGTGTGTTTGGCGGTCACCACTTCCAGCATGCTGTGTTTGTGACCATAAAAGTGTGGATCAATAAAGTTGTTGTTCTTCTTCTTCTTCTAAACAACTATTTTAATTGCATATTGATTCAAGACATTTTGAAACATTAGACATAGCTGGGTAGTTTAGGGCAGGGTACTTTTCAGATAGACACCGATAGACACTCGGGACTCACCAGTGATCGTGTCTGTGCCAAGGCCGATGTAATTCTGAGCATAAGTATCTTTTGAATATCCAAATCTCAGTAACTATCTCAACTATCAACATGATTTCCGAGTTGTGAGACAGTGGTGAAAGTGAATGGGTCCCTCCCTCTCTCTTGCATGGCATGCGGGGGGGGGGGGGGGGGGGCACCCACTAGTCTTGATAGCAGCATCGATAAGCTCGAACCTTATTGATTTTCGGTTTAGAGAAACTTCCCTACATATCTGGCAACCCTGAATATATCAAATCTAGTGGAGCAAACAAGTAGTCCAGAGCACAGTCCACCAAGAGGAGTGACAAGGTAAACATCTGTTCATAAGACACAGAAAAACATATACCCCACAACCTGTAACTACCTTAAGCTGCAGCAATCAGAGAAACTTAAAGACTGTCTGCCTCATAGACAGTGTTTTGAACACCAACAAACGGTGCATCATTTCAGGCCCCACTGCCCTCCCCGTTTTGGTGAGGTACATTTTGCCGACTAAGGCAGCTGCACATCTGGCTTAAGGGCTACTGTGGTGCCAGAAACATCCCCTACGTGGACAACTTCACCAGCTTTTACAACAGAACTGATCTCTTGAAACATGATTGCCTCCACCCTAACCATGCAGGATCCCGTCTGCTTTTCATGAACATTGAACTCGCACTAGTCCTGCAAAGTAGAGGGCTGCATTGGGATTGGGTCCCACCGGGTCCCGCGGGACCCAACGCAAATCTCGCGGGAGCGGGCGGTTTGAACTTTGCTGCGGGCGGGAACGGGCGGCTAAAAAAAACACTGCGGGATCGGGATAGTCTAGGCTAGCCGACAATGGAGATCACTGTTAATGATGTGGAAAAGAAACTCAAGCAAGGCATTTACCAAAAAAAACGAAAACAAGGCAAGTCAGATATTTGGAACTCGTTCTCAATTGTTTGTGAGAATAACGGAAAAGAACTGGACTTTGTCAGTTGTAACAAATGTGCGAAAATATTAGTCTACAACGGACACAAATCTGGGACCTCTGGTTTGAGGCGACACGTCTGCTCTGTTCTCCCCGGTCAAAGTAAGCTGCTTTTCAAAGATAAAACACTTCTCCCTACACACATTAAACCAGAAACTATAGTGAAATGTGTGGAAGTGTGTTGTCTAGACATACGGCCATATGACTTCGTCGCCGGGAAAGGCTTTGTTGACATATCGCAACACTTTGTTAATGTCGCCGCTAAGTATGGCAAATTTGATGTACGAGATGTGTTACCTCATCCAACCACTGTATCCAGACATGTCGAGGGGCGAGCGCAAGCACTGCAGGCGTCCGTGGGAGCAGAGATAAAGCCCATCATCGAAACATATGGATGTGCCATCACAACAGATATATGGACGGAGGATTACCATAAAACTTCATATATATCCGGCACCATCCATTATACAAACAACAACTTCGACCTCGTTTCCAGAGTGTTATTCGCGGCTCCCTTCGATAGTGGTGTATCAAAGACAGGGGAGAATATCAGGAGCCTGCTGTTCCAGAAACTCCGTGAATTCGGAATAGATGCGACACTTCTATCTGGCCGTGTTGTGTTTGTGACTGACCGTGGAGCCAACATGGTCGCCGCCCTCCGTGGATACACCAGGCTGAACTGCAACGCGCACATCCTGAACGTCACTCTGTCAAGTGCATTTGCACCAGGTGTGTTGGCTGAAAGTGCTGAGCTATCTGAACTCTTGACCAATTCAAAAAAACTGGTGAAATATTTCAAACATTCAGGTCTGCAAAACAGCTTGAAGAAATCCCTCAAGCAATCCATCGAGACCAGATGGAATTCAAATTTTGATATGCTGGATTCCATACTGCAACAGCATGAGGAGATCTCCACATTACTGCTGGGCAATAACCAGTATGAAAGAATTGCGCAGATCAATGCAAACACTTTGAAAACAGTAGTTGCGTTCCTTAAGTTATTCAAGGATGCTACTAATGACCTAGAGTCCGACAACTCCACTCCCAGTGCATCACTTCCACTGCCGTGGTCCGTGAGACTCATTGAACACTGCCAAGCAGCATCCCTCGAGCCCTTGCTCTCTGAAGTCGCCAATGTGTGTTCCTCGCGTCTGGAAGAACTGATGGGCACCAGTGACACATCTGCATTGCCTCTCCACATGATGTACAGGATTGCAACGCTCCTGACTCCTAAAATGCGACTGCTACGGATGCTGCCCGCAGATGTACGAGAAGACGTGGTTGAAGGTATGTAGACTATTACAGACATAATAACAGAAAATACACAGTGCAATTACAAAATAGAATAAGTGAAATGCAGTCAAAAAATAGAAAAGGAGATAAAAGACAATGAATAACATTCATATAGGCCCTATTTAGGCCTATAGCTAAATGAATAATAGCATGAGCCATTTTATAAATACATATTTATTTATATATAAATCAAATCCTATCCAAAGGCGCAAAGGAAATGATTCACAAGATGCAGTTTGACCTGGTCCCGGCCACAGCAGAGGATGAGCCACCAGCCAAAAAACGAAGCACAGACCGATTTGCAGACTGGGAAGACGATGCGTCCTTTGCTTCAGCGCCAAAGCCTGTCGATGATGAAATGGCTGAATATCTCAGCTCCCGGCTTTCTGATAACCCAGACCCAGAGAGCGTACTTCAGTGGTGGAAATTCAACCAAGAGCGCTTTCCTGCGCTCTCAAAGCTAGCGCGTTTCATCTTAAGTATCCCCGCATCCAGTGCGCCTTCAGAGAGGGCCTTTAGTGTATGTGGGCGCACCTTGGAAGAGAGACGCACGGGATTGGGACCGCAGTCGGTCAGCAACATTCTCTTCCTCCACAGCAATTTAAAGGCCAAGTGATTCATTTGTTAAATTCATTCGTTAACTTTGTTTATTTTATGTTATTTATTAGTGTTATTTGAGCCACTCACAGCCTACTCTCGTTGTTAATTAGGTCATATAGCCTAAAGAGGCGTGGTGATGCCTTGCCGGTGTTATTGAGCATAGGCTGCCTAAGTTTGAATGTTTTCATTCTTTTATTTTATTTTTTTAAACAGAATACCTGCCAGTTTTTTATGTTGTTCATGTGGATATTTTGCAAAGCAGTCTATTTGTGTGTGCCGTGTGATGGTGCAAAGTTTTTGATAAAACTAAGTTATATTTAAATTGATTGTAGTGTTGTATCTGTGTTCTCATTATCATGCTTCTTATTCAGGTCTCTCTTAGAAAAGAGACTGTAACCACAATCACATAATTGATGCGTGTGCGAAAGGGGAAAGCAGCTGCGATGATGACAATGAAGGATTTGCATCTAACTTTCGGTCAGGTAGCCTATGAACTTTGTAAATTATCCATCAAGCTCCACAATTATCATGTTAACATTAAATCAGATAGATTTGTATAGGACAACTAAGATATCATCAGGCAAACACTATAGCCTAGCTTCGGAAGCTCTGGAAGTGCTGCTCACATTTCACGTAGGGCTTTGACGAAATAGAAGCGCTTTCCCTAACAGCGCGTCAAAATACATGCAGGCCAGGGAAACGAAACAAACAACCCCATGAATCTCTTTATTAATAGCCTATAAAATTACGTGTTTTCTCCTGCGGGACGGGAGAAGACACAAAATCAATGCATCTCTATTATTGTGCGGGCAGAAATTCTCAGAGTTTTGCGGTCGCGGGCGGGAGTGGACATACACACTGCGGGAGCGGGCGGGAGTGTAACACGCACCCTGCGGTCGCGGGCGGTAATGGTCAGAAATTCAGTGGGAGCGGGCGGGAGCGGGATGAAGAAAACAGTCCCGCGCAGGTCTCTACCGCCAGGTCTGAGCATAACTCCACCCACTGTATGATTTCGCACAAGGGCTGAGAGGGGAGGCGTGTATGGGCTGAGGAAGGGGGGTGGGTTGTTGGCAAATATATATTTTAAAATGACAGGTTTCACAGACTCCCACTCGAGGAAAAAACGAAAGTGCCGCTGGTGGCGCCAGTGCCTGTGCCACTGGCACAAGCAGCCGACGCTGAGACAGCTGGCCTACTGGAAACATTGCTTTAAAGTAGGCGGCAGTGAGGGGAAGTGATTGGTGACAGCTGGCACCATATATCACCTGCCTCCAGATCATCCTATGGCGAAATTTAATTGCAGTAGCCGAGTTTCAACCAGTAGAGGGCAGTCACTATGCATATTTATAATACTATGTGTAGAATTCAAAGAGCACTAAAATGTCAAGATTGAGTCAATCAACAACTAGGGGTGGCACGGTTCACAAAACCCACGGTTCGTATCACGGTTTTAGGGTCACGGTTTTCGGTTCTGTACGGTTCTTGTTATTTTTTCTTTTAATCTTTAACACTCCAGCAAATGCGGTGGCCGGTGGGGGGGAAAGGGGTGCGCGCCCCCCCCATCAGAACCGCGAATGAACGGAGCACCCCCCCGCCCCCCCCCCTTTATATGAAGTATACTCGGGATATATTTAGCATTTTTAGTGTAGGTAGATCATTTTGGCTTGGTCATTTTTAAGCGATTTCGAGCGGCTGTTGGCACAGAGGATACCCGTGCCTTTTTTTTTTTTTGGACAGCCCGTTCCGTCTGGTTTTTTCGTGCGTGTGTATGTGATGACGTCATCAACAACGCGTCGTCGACGTTACGTCGACTTTATTGATAGAAAAGTCGACTTGAAAAAATCTGAAGTCGTGCAACCCCTACTCTACACCTCTTCTTTCGCGCGAAAGGGAAACACACTGTCTGAGGTCACATCCGGTCACGAGGCTGCGCATGTCATGAACCGTCGAACCGTACAACGCACACATCCTCCGAACCGAGACAAGCCAACTGAACGGTTTTCGGTTTTTTTCATGAACCGTGCCACAATTTATACTGTATATGCTAACATACTGATGATTAGGTAATTCATAAAATCCAGTTTTGGATGGCTTCTAGAAGACCAATTGTATGTCTGCACAGGATTTCTGCCTGTTTATATATTTAACTATGAATGTATAGATCGGTCATCGCTTGAAAATAACAGAACCATGTGGAAATCCAGATAGAAAAGAATTTAACCTTTACTTTGACAGAATCAACTGGTGTTCGTACTGCCCTAATCTTTGTCTTTCAATCCCAAAACAGGGAACCATCTGGAGGAGACCCAGAAGGCGAATGTTCAGACCAGTTCTACCCAGTTCTGGTTTGACCAGTTCAAACCAGTACTGGTCAGACCAGTTCAAACCAGTACTGGTCAGACCAGTTCAAACCAGTACTGGTCAGACCAGTTCAAACCGGTTCAAACTCGTTCAGACCTGAAGCCTTTAAGATAAAATAAAATATTTTTTCAATCAGACATACGGTATTCTTCATTCAAGTTTTGTTCCAGGTATCGTGATAATATCGAATCGTGTATCTTGTATTGTGTATCGAATCAAATCGTGTATTGACTGGATATTTACGTCCCTACAGAAGTCTGAGACAAAGACTTTTGGATATATGGGCTGTTGTTGTAATTCTCTCTGACCTGTAGTGTTATTTATCCATCTGGACTGTTTTGATGTGAGTTGACTAGTTTTGGATATGGGCTGTACACTAGAGATGTCTGCCTCCTCTAATATAATGGAACAAGATGGCACTAGTCATATGTTCAAAGCACCAAAAAATACATTTGAAAAACTAAAAACCTTGTCTTTCCAAAAATAATCACCTTGTGAGCAGTTTCATGTGAAATAATCACTGGTGTCAAAGGTTAAGTCCTGGGTGATGCTGAGTAAATGTGCTTTTATTTTCTCTCAGACATCTGCCAGCTCCATCCATGACTAGTTTAGATTTCTTTTTTTTTTTTTTTAAGTACGAACACTATTTTTTATTGTACAGTACACCCACCCACTACAAGCAAGTGTATTTCTGTATGCAAGATTGTACATGGGAGTTAGATTTACATGCACCAAGATTTTTTGATGGGTTTCATATGTAATCGCATGGTTTGACCATGGTCAACCCATGGTCCCCATGGGATCACTTGTTACAGTGATCACATAGGTTTCACATGTAAAAACCCATGGGTTTCACATGTAATCCCATGGGTTTCTCATGGGAATTTACATGGGTTTCACATGAAAATGGGCCAAAACCACGTTTCCCATGTGCAAAGAACATGTTTCCCATGTGCAAAACACATGTTGCACATATTTCACATGTGATTTTTCACATTAAAAATCACATGTGCATTTGGTCACATGTGATCACATGTGACTTTGCACATGTGAAATTCATGTGTTTTTTCTGTAAGGGTGATGCAACTGATTGTGTCTGCTATGTCCCTACCTGGTATGCTGTAAACCTGTGTGCTTCCCACCACCGTCTCTATGACCCTCTTCATCCTATTGGCTAACACCCGTACTAGTATTTTGTAATCTCCGTTTAACATACTGAGTGGCCTGTAGTTTTCTAGCCTGTACTTATTCCCTTTATGTATTATGGTAACTATCCCTGTCGTCATACTGACTGGCATCTGACCCTTCTCTTCTATCCATCTAAATAACACTGGCACTAGTTCCTCCCTAAACTCTATGTAAAATTCTCTTGTTAACCCATCTATCCCTGGACTCTTATTCCCAGCTAACCCCCCTATAGCTGCCTCTATTTCTTCACTCAACCTAGCTCCTACCTTCTCCAATACCTGTCCTATGCTTCCTTCATCTGTCTCTCCCTTTCTAAATAAGTCAATTCAATTCAATTTTATTTATATAGCCCTTAATCACAAGACAGTCTCAAAGGGCTTTACAGGCCAGATTGTTATGGGCCAAAAGTGATTTATGACACCCCCCTAGCCCTAGCCCGCCGAAGGGCAAGAAAGGACTCCCTTAATTAACAAGGAAGAAATCTCGAGGAGGAACTCAGAGTGGGGGATCCCTCCTTCCAGGGACGGTTCGGAGTATAATGGGTGTCATACGGGCATTAAAAACAGGGGGAACAAAACATGACAAATTATAAACGACAAAGTGCAAATAGTGAATGAAATAGTAATATTATGATGGGGTGCCGGCTGGAGAGCAAGCTGGTAGCCGTCAGGTGGGGTGGCCAGGTATCCAGTCATGATCACAGCAGCACCCTAGATCAGGGGTGTCAAACATGCGGCCAGCGAGCCGATCCAGTCCGGCCCCTGGGGCAATTTGATAAAATGGATTGATTTCTTCTTTCTGAGTGATTTCTTCACTTCCATAATCACACAAAAAATGTATTCTAATTCCTACAAATAACCACTAAGCTGCACGGGTTGCAATGTGCATTTTCTGAGTTCAGGGAGCTGGAGATGAAGACTATTATATTAAGACTAATATAAGAAACACGAGAAAGGATGTTGGCCTAAATCCCTCAGACTCTAGCCTTGTGTATATTCCTCATTTCACTAGTTTAATTAAGGTAATGAGGCATTTTAAAACTCATGCACAGACAGTACATCTTCAATCATATCAAAAGTATTTTTTTTGTGTGTCCCCCGCTAAGTAGCACTTGGTCTGTTACGGCCCTCAACCTCAAATGAGTTTGACAGCCCTGCCCTAGATAATGGAGACATGACGGTTAGATGGAGCACAGTAAACAGGGAACATACAAGTAACCTCAAACCTAGTAACCATCGGCAGCTAGGGTAGGCTAGTGCTAACAGTGTTGATTTAGCTCTAATGGACCTTTCCGCCCTGTCAGTCACATGGAGAATAATAACCAATAAGATTGCCGGTTTTTTTAAGACCACGCCCCTTGCAATAGAGCCGCCATGATGTCCCACAAACAAAGCTGGTCCCGCGTTATTGTGTTCATAGATTAGACTAGCTACATTTAGTTAGAAGAAAATGGTTCTGGACTTCCGGTTTAGCAAGCTATGGAGTGACACGAGGGTCTGGGAGCTCCAGCAGTATTGTTTAATTATATACTCTAAAGGCACTTTTCAGTCGCTAATTATTCGATACATTTAACTTAATATACTTTACCAACTTATTTTTTGTTCTGACCGCGAAAATGCCTGGTAATAAATAAAAAAAAACAGCGAATACGTTGCAATCTCAACTGAAGCTAACTCAATGCGGCCACAGTGAGGCCTCGCTGCCTCATGCAACCCCTCCCCGCCTGGAAGTACCCTCTTCCCCAGCGGACAGCGCGAACACGGTCGATATACCGGACCTCAGAGCCGAGATTCTCTATTCTGTGCGAGACGAGATTGCGGATATCTTCAAGACTGAGCTACAATCTGCTTTGGGAAATGACTTGGCAATTATAAAACCACAGTGGAGGGAATGGAGGGATCTCTGACTGCTTGCACGGATGACGTTGTTACAATTCAGCGGAAAGTTGAACGTCTCTCTGCCGAAATGATTAAAATGGAGGAAAGATGTGAGGATCTCGAGTCCAGGTCGCGTCTCAATAACGTCAGAATTGTTGGTGTCCCCGAAGATATGTGTACCGGCCTCTCCACGACCGCAGCCGTTTCCAAGATATTCAAGGAGGCTTTCGTGTTGGAGAAAGAGCTGGTCCTGGACGGAGCGCATCGCACCTTTCAACCTAAACCCAAGCCGGGCGATTGGCCTCGCGTAATCGTTGCCAGATTACACTACTACTCGGACTATGCGGACATTCTGAAAAGAGCAAGAGAGCTGAAGAGGATCAAGGTTGGGGAGACCATCTCTGTTTTCCCAGACCATACGGCCAAGATAGCCAGGGCACGTGCAGTAGACGGCCTCCGGTTTGGGATTCTCCACCCAGCCCGTCTGCGCGTCACATACAAGGGTGAGGAGAAAGTGTTCGGGTCGTCTGGGGAGACACAAGCGTTCATCACATCCCTGAAACAGGACTGATCCTGATTTAATGAGTGCTACCCTCCTATAGGCTACTACGTACAACTTCAGGCATACCTTTTGCCTTCGAGCAGAGTTATAACGGGACCATAGCCTATTTGGAATATGCCAGACCAGTCTCTGAATGCTGGCTTAATTTTATTTATACAATTTATACGATGCATAAGTATGCAATTACATTCAGGTTATTTGACTACAGCCTAGGTTTATTTGGGTAGTCAATAGCTATGCACTTGGTTTGACGGTGGCGTTTATCCCTCCTCACTGGGGCTCTGCCCACTATCTTGTCAACTAAATGTTGATAAAAGTTGCAGATGTCTTAATCCTAGTTAATTTGTGAGATTATTTTATTTAGTTTTTTCCTTTCTACTGCTATTAGAAATGCATTTGTATATAAGTTACATGATATTATATGTGCCTACTACTTTCATAGAGTTCTGCTGAGCTTCCTTGTTAGCTCTGTCTATAGTCGTAAGTACCTTTTGATAAGGGAATGGCTCCGGTTGGAGTCTGCATGGTTGTTTCCATCGTTTGGGGATGGGGACACTTGATATGCAGGGGGGAGGTGTTAACTTTGGGTGGGGTGGGTGGAGTTGGGATGGGTATTTGTGTGTTTCTTTATTATACTGTTTTTCATTTTATTTTGACGTACTGTATATTTTTACATGCACTTTTCTAATTCTGTCTCACTATAGCCCAGTTCCTTCCTCCAATACGAATGTTAAGCTACACTGCAACTATCTCATTAGTATCACATAATGGCTAGTACAAATGTTCCGGTGGGATTGGGGAACATAGTCAGGTTCTTTTCATGGAATGTTGGTGGAGTGAATGGGCCGGTTAAACGGACCAGGGTCTTTTCCCATATAAAAAAACTAAAAGGAGATATCATATTCCTCCAAGAAACACATCTACGTACTACTGATCAACAGAAGCTTTGTAGACCATGGATTGGCCAGATATTTCACTCGAAATTTGAATTTAAAGCAAGGGGGGCTGCTATTCTGATTGGAAAGAAAGTACAGTTCACTTCTACTGAGACTATTTCTGATCCTAACGGCCGCTACATAATAGTAACTGGCTCACTATATCAGACCCCAGTTGTCCTTGTAAGTGTGTATGCACCTAACTGGGATGATGTGAAGTCCCAATTTGAATACTCACCACCTGATATTGGGGGGAGATATTAATTGTATCATAGACCCCCATCTTGATAGATCTAGTACTAGGGCTACTGTACCCTCAAAGATGTCTCAAACCCTATCCACTTTCATGAACCGTTGTGGCTGCATAGACCCCTGGAGATTTCGTCACCCTACAGACAAACAGTTCTTTCTTTTCCCATGTTCACCACTCCTACACACATATAGATTACTTTTTTTTTTATAAGGCTTTATTGCCCTCTCTGACCTCGGCTGAATACTCCGCTATAACCATATCTGACCATGCTCCTGTAGTCTTTGAGCTTTCTTTTATGAATAAGCCCAAAGAAGCTCAGGTTTGGAGATTAGAACCCACTTTACTCTCATCTGAGTTTTGTAATGTTGTATCTCAAGCTATTGAATTATTTCTTGTAACCAACAGAAATGACGAAGCCTCACCTTCGTTATTATGGGAGACACTTAGGGTGTTTTCACACATACAGCATTTAGTGCGCACTAAACGAGTTTGGTCCCTTGGTTCGGTACGTTTGCGTTGGTGTGAATGCAACTACCGCACTTTGGTGCGCACCAAATCAGCCGGCTGAGACCTCCCTGAAGAGGTGGTCTCGATCCGCTCCATCTCCCTAAATTTGGTGCGATTCCTCTGGTGTGAAAGCAACCGAAAAAAATTGGTCCACAACGATCTAGTTTGTGGGTGTTGGGAGCACTGAATTGTGGGTCAAATTATTCATTTTTTTATTTCCTGTTGATCCCATGCTTTACCCATTTGTTTATTCATCGGTGGCTCGAGATGAAAAAAGCCCAAAAAACCTCAAACCACAGAGAAACGTGGACTAGTGAGGAGATAAAATGCCTCAAATATTTGGTTGGATCAGCACATACAGGAACAACTTGCCACGACCCATAAAAACAGCGACGTTTATGCGCTATTCAGCAAGCAGCTAAGGGAGAAAGGTTATCTGCGGTCAGCTGAACAATGCCGTGTTAAGGCAAAAAAACTTTGCCAGAAATATATTGAGGTGCGTGATGCACTTAGCAAAACGGGAAGTTCTGGTAAAGAGAAGGACAGATTTCCCTGGTACGACGCTTTGAATGGAATACTCGGGACAAAACCTGTCGTTGATCCGGTGGATGTTGTGGAAAATGACAGCTCAACACCTCCGCCACCTGGATCCAATGACGCTGTGTCTGACCTGGGAAACCCCAGGTCATTGATGGTGAGCAGCCTATTTTCTTTCAGTTACACTGCATAAATTATGGTGTTTTGTAGGCTAACCTAAAACGTGAATAAACAAGTTTATTGTGAACAGATTTCTACTCTCTCAATTCAACCACACACACACACACACACACACACACACACACACACACACACACACAATCTATTTATCTATTTCAAACAGTGGAAGATTCAGTTAACAACCTTGATGAGTTAAATGTGTCAAATGTGAGCATGGAGAGCGGGGATAAGGAAGAGAGCCCTAAAGGGGTGAAATTACCTATTCCTGGAGCGCAGGCTCGAAAAAGAAAGGCAAAGTCAAGCAGAGTTGACGGGAATACATGGATGACAGCAGAAGGGTGATGCAGGAAATACAAGGAGCTGAGCAGAGGCGGTTGGAAGAAGAGGATACTGCATTTGAAAGAATGATGAGGGCTCAACGGGAGACAGATGAGAGGAGATTTCAGGCTTTACAGGCACAGCAACAGACCAGCAACCAGATGCTTATGCAGCTAGTGAGCACTCTGGTAAGTGTTTTGCCTTGTCAATCTCAATCAATGTCACCCTGGAGCACAACACCTCCCCCTAGGGCCTGGTCAATGCCACAGCCATATCAACCACAGCCTGCTGTCCAGCCACTTGTGATTACTCCACATCCTCAACCCTCCCAAAATGAACATCCCAGCACTTCATCAGTTCTACATGACATTAACAGTCAGCAGGACTTGTATAGGGACTTATACATTCCCATTGGATCAAAAGACTCCCCCCAGATCCAACAGATCAAAAAGGTTGAATCCTGCCTCGCTGCAATTACAGTTTTTCTCAATTGCTTACACACATTTTTTTTAAAGCATACCTCATTTTCTCAAAACTCTAAACACAAATCCAAAAACCACACACACAAAATGCAAAACCCTACATATCTCCTGCAAAATGCTACTTTGCCTTCAAAACAATGTTATGTCTCAAAATGGTATTTTGTGTTCAAATGACACACAGACCATCATATGAGGACACATTTCTAAGAACCAATTGAACACTGATGTGCTGAATGGAAAACACTACTATGAATGGGAAAACACCAGTATGAAGGCCTTATCAGGAGCATTATGCCTTTTCATGTTCAGTGTTACTGTACGCTTACTCCTGTTGTAAAATATAACTGTATAATGTTTTTACTCAAATATAAAACACACAAATATACAGTAACAACAAAAATGTAATTTTTTTCCAAAAGTGCTGTAGCCTATACATCACAGCAAACACAACTGGATGTGTAAATGATTTACACAGAACAAACAATAGAAAATGGGCCAGTACAGTCAAGAAACAAAGAAAGAAAAATGTAAAATAAAAAAGGACAAAAAAGCTAGGCTGCTTCCTGTCTTCGGTTCCTGTCTGGCCACAGGACCTCATCGACATCACAGGCAATGTTCTCTCTGGCCAAGCCTAGTATGGTGAATCCAGCCCTGAAATGCGTCAGGAGCTACAGTATATCGCCACATGTCTCACTCATCCATGCATTTATATCATCCAGACTGGATTACTGTAATGCACTTTTAAGGCTAGACTTAAAACCCACCTATTTACCCTTGCCTTTGGCTGCTAGGAGTTCTAATAGACCTTTCCTATTCAAACGGCAAGTCCCGCCCCCCCTAGTTACTGTTGCTATGCCCCACAAGCTTTCCCACAGCTCTGCAGCATGTTACCGTAATGTCCACTGAACAACGCCCCCCTGCTGATGATTCGCTCTCAAGGATTCCTGACAATATCGCTGTATGTTATTTGCAAAATGCCGCTACTTTATCTAAGAGAGTTCTACAGAAAGGCCTGAACTATTTGACACAAGGATATATACATGAGATTCGGATTTCGGACGGAGCAGATGACAACATAAAACTTGATGCTAAGTGTTGGCGATCTATGCGGAAGACACAAACGCCTCACAAACTCCGCATTGAAATTCGTCAGGACGACATCGTGGAGTCCTACTGCACAGGTAAAGCAGGGTGAGTACGTTAGTGATGTGTTTACAATGAAAATAAGCCGAAGATCTGCTAACTACTAGCTACAATGGGCTAATCACCTAGCTATGCTAATCACACGATGGCGCGGTAACAATCTGGTCCTAGCGAAAAAAACATGTCACTGCTCAATGTACCTGTACACTGAAATAGGTGACAAATAAACCTTTGAATTTTAACTCATTCGCTAGCTTTGTAGCTTTTTGTGTCGGTGCTGCTGTAAATTGATGTGTGGAGTCGCTATCAACCATTTGATTGTTGCACTTGTGAACTTTCAGTGTTTTAAGTCCATCATAAAAACCACTGCGTTCAGTAATTACCTTATCAGATACAGCACCTGTAAATAACTCACACAAAAATGACAGACCCACTTGGATCACATCCAGTCAATGCTTTGAGGGTTGTGCTTGACTTATAGTCACTATAAAGCTGACTCTGTAAAGCCAGTGCAGATGGCACCTGGGTCTTACATTCAGTACCATCAATAATGACTAAAGTAGAAGGAAATTATTTTCTAAGGTTTTCAGGCATGTTTTTAATAATAATGTCTCTATGAGGCCATATGTAGTTGTCCACATTTTAAATACATAAGCTCTATCCATGTATTAAAAACAAGTCCTGCAGACTGCATAGATACTCCAAATCTGGATGAAACGCGCTCCCTGTAATCTCTCTGGATATCTCTGGTCATTATTGCACGTTCCCCAAGCGCATCTGAGAACCATATTCTTTTTTTTTCTTTTTTATAAATTGTATTACAAGAGTACACAGCGTACAAAATGACATACACATCATACAAACTCTTGAGCTTTTTTCTTTTTGTAAGAACTCCCCCACACATAATAATAAAATAATAATAACAATAATAATAATGCACAATACAAATAACAAACAAAAATACACATCTACACAGAAAAACAGAAAGACAAACTAAAACAAAACAAAAACCAAGTTATGCACTGTAGAGACATTGCGAAAGCCTGGCACACTGTTAGCCCTGTTCCCTCAGAACAGCATTCTACAATACCTGAATGCATTTCCCCCCAAGTCAGCATATCGGTATACTTAAATACTGGGTCTACCTAGATAGAAGAGACAAGAGCCCTATCACAGTAATAAAGTTAACAAAAAAATAAATATCAATAAATCACAGTCCCATACTAAACAGAAACCTTCAATTCCTTCCCACAAGGGCCCTGCATCATGTCATCCCTCAGTCAAGGGGCAATGATTGTAGACCATCTACATATGTTATCAATGGTTGCCAATGTGTGAAAAAATTATCAGAAGATCCTTGAATTGTAAACTAGATTTTTTCCAATTTAAGAAAAGATAGGACATCACTCAGCCATGACATAGTTAATGGTGGGGACTTAGATTTCCAATGCAAGAGTATCCTCCTGCGGGCAATCAGTGAGGTGAAAGATATAACATTAATTTGCTAAATGGTTAAAACTACATCTGCTTCAGGAGTCCCAAAAATAGCAATGTGAGGGCAAGGTAAGACAGTAGTTTCCAAGATCTCAGATATGATACTAAAGTAGGATTTCCAATATGCCGTCAGTTCGGGGCAACACCAGAATAAATGGGACAGGTTTCCTGGTGAATGGGAACATCTATTACAATTATCAGTTACGTTGGGATAGATTTTCGCCAATTTGGCTTTACTGTAATGAACTCTGAAGAACCTTAAACTGAATTAGGCACATGAAGAAGAAGAGTTAACTCTTTTTAATGCCTGCTCCCACCAATCATCAGAAAAAGCAATCCCCAGTTCAGTCTCCCACCCCTAATCCTATGTATGGCTGAAGTCTTTCACAAGGAATGACCATGGGCCATGTTCCGGGGGAAGAAAACATTCAATACCCGACGTACGGCACGCGGGCCACATCGGGCCTGCGATTTGCAAAAATGCAAATAGTTTCAATGACAAATGAAACAATAAAATGCTAAAAAAAGAAGAAGCATGATTTGTATACAGTGCCGTGTCCCATTAAGATTAATATTAAGATTGACGGACCGTGCTTTTTCTGCTGACTTAACCAGTTATGAACGGTGATCAAATATTTAAGGCATTTAATCTTCTTTTAATGCTTCTTTTCAAACTCAAAGTGCGCCAGAAACACGCGGATGACATTGGACGGGATATGACGTGCTTTCCTCGCACATTACATTCACTCTCTCTTATCATGTAACACGCGCTGACTCTGAACTGGCTGTGCGCATGCGCGCTCTCTCTCTCTCTCGCTCGACCACTCACACACGCGCTCCACTCCGCACTCGCTATTGCACACACACAACACAACAATTTATTTGTACATTTTAAACATGGTAAGTTGGGAGTTTATCATATTTTAGTTTTTCACTTGGCTTGATTTGTTGTTGTTACGACCACGGATGTCCTAAAATGAGCGCTTTTAGACGGCGCATGCACGAACTTAGCACGTCGGCGCTAACGTAACCCTGAACTTCGCGCACGACTTCTTCCATTTGCGGGTTCCTTTATCAAATGTATTATGAACATAACCAGCCCTGGATGACAACCAAATCAAGCGTGCAAATCGTTTTATAGGCCAGAAAATGGCCGTGTTTCGCAGAGTTTTCGCCGATCGCTACGTTTGGGCTGGTGGCGGGGTGGGGGTGGGGGTGGTGGTGTCCATTAATCCGAATAAACGCGAATAAGAAATCATTGAACGCACATTGGGAATTAGTTGGTTCTAAAAGTTTAGTTTATTGTGTGGCTGTTTCGCGTTATTAACATCTCTACATATGGACCGATGTGTATTATCGTCAAAGTAAATTTGAAGCGTGTGGTGCTGTCACTTTATTTGCGTGATGCGTGTTCGTCGCTGAAGTAAAGTAGGCCGGAAAGTTCGGTGTCACGTGGTGGTTCGGGTTCGAAAACGCGATGACGTCATCACGCCGTTTTTCTTCAGGATTTCGAGACACGGTTGTCCAATGGCTACGTCCTCCCCAGGGGGACGTTGACACCGAACACTCTCTTCGTCGGGGGGATTCCCTTGGAGGTGGGATTTACAAAAAATATTACATATGTTTGCATGCAAAAATCCTGATCCTAATTTTGACTTGTGATGTCTGCAGGTGGATGCGGATGAGGTCCGCGCCTCATTTGCCATGTTCGGTGAGGTACAGGAGGTCAAAATCATCGAACATCGAGCAGGCCTCTCCAAACGGTAGGCTAAGTTAAGGGTGGTGTTATTGTTAACTAAGTATGTACCTTTTTGTTTTAACAGTTGATTAGAACTGAGCATTAGATTGGTTGCAAGTATAGCGATAAGCAGCAATATCTTGCATCAAGGAAAGACCACATACAACTAGATGATACAATTTAAGCTTTTTTAGTTTCGGTGTTATGTATCACATGCCATTTGAGTTTAATCTCTTGCATTAGTTTATATATATAATTTACCTGAAGTGATTTTAGGTTTTTGTTTTTGAAGGTATGGGTTTGTCTACTTCAGTGATGAAGTAGACATACGGACAATTGTTGAGGTAAGGGGGATTATTCTATATGGCAAGTACTGTTATATTTTTTCTTTTTTGGATGTGCCCATCCATCACTTTTTGTAAACTTCCCACTATAGCAAGAACTCAGTTTCAGAGGGAGGAAGCTGAAGCTGGGCCCTGCAGTCGTGAAAGAGAGGAGCTCTTGTACGTACTCCAGCAAAAAATGATAATATTAAGACTATGATGTGTTTATTTAGCGGCATTTGGGGAGAACTACATTGTGAACTACATAAATGTTTCTCACACCCACATTGTTTCCTGTTCCCGTTTAGACCTTGCGTCAACTCATCCAGCCCCCTGTGTTTACTGTGGCTGGAGTGTTCCCCAACGGAGCGGAGGTAACCCCTACACTCAGGTAATCTCACCTCTGCACAACACAATGCCTTGCAGACGACCGGTTCACCATGCATGCTGTCATGTTGTGCATAGCTCTGTTCTCATGGATATGATTTTGGGTTATTTATTACCGGATCTGATATATAAAGTAGTAAATCATCAGCATAAAGAGACACCCTATGTTCAGTACCCCCTCTTCTAACCCCAGAAAACAAGGCATCAACTTTAAGAGCTATAGATAGTGGCTCAATAGCGACTGCGAAAAGTAATGGGGACAAAGGACAACCCTGGCGTGTCCCACACGAGAGGGGAAAATACTTAGAGCGAGAGCTATTAGTTGAGACACATGCCTGGGGAGAGGTGTAAAGCAAACATATCCAAGACAGAACTTTTTCCCCAAATCCAAATTGTTCCAGTGCGAAGAACAAATACCCCCACTCTACTCTATCGAAAGCCTTCTCTGCATCTAAAGAGACTTCAGGACTTACTTGAGAGCTTGGCGTATTAATGATGCCCAACAGTCTACGGATGTTTGTGAAGGAATGACAATTCTTTATAAAGCTTGTCTGACCTTCAGATATCACTGTGGGTAGTACAGTTTCTAGTCTCCTAGCCAGTAACTTAGCCAATATTTTCACATCTACATTGAGAAGCGAGATCGGACGATATGAAGAACACTTTGTGGGGTCTTTATCCTTCTTAAGAAGAAGAGAGATGGAAGCCTGTGAGAGAGTAGGTGGTAATGCACCTCTTTGTAGTGAGTCTTCAAACATCTCTAATAACAAAGGGCTCGAGAATTTCTTGAAAAATTCTACCGGGTACCCATCAGGCCCCGGAGATTTCCCACACTGCATTTGTTGAATAGCTGTGTGCTCAATGGTTGATCTAAGTCATGGCAATTTTCTGGAGAAATCTTGGGAATAATTTGTTTAGAAAGTAAATCTGACATTACAGAGATATCGTCAGGTGACTCAGATGTATAGAGTTGGCAATAGAATGTCACAAATGCATCATTAATACACTTTGGATCTGTTGTTACTGAACCTGAACCATCACAGATCTGTGGTATTAATTGTGAGGGTGATCTGCCATTCAGCTGATGGGCCAGGAGTTGCCCCGCCTTGCCCCCATGCTCATACAAGGTACCCTGCGTTCCGATGTAAGAGCCGCTCCGCATTTCTGGTGGTCAAGAGAATGTATTCTGTCTGATGGCTAAGTCTGTCTTTGTAGAGCTCTGGAGATGGAGCTATGGCATAGCGACGATCGAGATCAATGATCAGAGCCACTAGCTCCTGTTGTCTTTTAAGGCACATTTCATTGACATGAGCCGTATATGAAATAATTACACCCTTTATATGCGCCTTAAGGGCGTTTTCAGACCTATAGATCGATTGCTTTGGTCCACACCAGGCAAACATTTTTTACAATGTAGCAAACAGACGTTGGTACGGTTCGGTTTCTCATGCATATTTCTAAACGAACCAAAATAGACCGCGAAGACTACGCCAGTTTCGCGCCACTCACGGGCCACTTCCGAGAACTTAAAATGGAGCGACAGCTTTTCGTTGCGCTCCTGGGGCTGATTCTCGCCTATTACATTGTATGTGTCGGTAATTTTCTGCAAACTATTCAGTTTGAAAATGAGTCGCGGCTGCGACTCGAAAACAACGTCATGATGCATTGGAGTCGGCCGACGGCGCATTGCACGCCACTTCAAACAGAAGAGACGTGCCCTCCTCCTGAATGACCATTTCATCATTTGCCGGCGATATTCTTGCAGATCCATCAGGTATGCCCTTGGTCTCCCAACACAGCCTAGTCTACATCTTTTGTAAGCTTTAACCAGGTTTAAGCTTAACATGAAACAGAGATGGCGAGGTGAAATCCCTGCCATCACATTGGCAATACATAGGCTAGTTATGAAATTGCACGTCAATACAATTATGCTCATCACAGCATGGCTCATCACAGTTGTCCAAATTGCATTATTGACATTAGGTTATTCAGTTACACAGACTATCCAAACAAGTAGTAGGCTATTATGACAATGTTTTGGGAATTATTAATGGGGAGAATCAAGTCTAATGAATTTAACAGTAGGCTATTAATGATGGCATTGTCAATCGCATTGTCAATTAGGTAGCCTATGATATTTTACTGAAATGGAGAGTCAATTAATGATTATCAAAAGAGAACAGATTACCAATATTGTTTTTCTGTTCCACAGGAGCATATGGGCATATGCACGTAGTGATTGCTGGTGGCCTCATATCTACAACACCTGGACTGACAAAGAATGGCTGTACAACTTCAGAATGAGTAGAGCCAGTTTCGATCATCTCTGCCACACTCTCCGGCCATGGCTAAAACGCCAAAACACAACTTATAGACAGGCTATACCTGTAGAGAATCGTGTTGCCATTTGTATTTGGAGGTTGGCCACTAACGTGGAGTACAGGTCGATCTCTCACCTCTTTGCTGTTGGGATATCAACATGCTGCACCATCACTCAAGAGGTTGTGACTGCCATAGATTTAGTTTTGAAGCCTATGTACCTCAAGCATCCCTCTGAAGCAGAGCTACGCCTAATTGTACAGGGTTTTCGTGACAGGTGGAGATTTCCTCAAGTGGCAGGTGCCATTGATGGAACTCATACAGATTAGAGCTCCGTCAGAAAACTCATCTGATTATTTCAACAGAAAGGGGGACTATTCAATTATTTGCAGGGGTGTGGTGGACCATAGGATGAGATTTTGGGGACATTAATGTGGGGGCGACCAGGCAAGGTACACGATGCTCGTGTTTTCTCCCTCTCGTCACTGTATGACCTAGCCAGAGCGGGCAGTCTTTTACCTCACCGGAGCGAAGCGTTTGAGGGGGTCGATGTGCCTCTTCTTTCTCTTGGGAGATTCAGCCTACCCGCTACTAACCTGGCTGATGAAACCTTACCCAGAAGGTGGAGGGATAACACCACAGAAGCAAAATTTCAACCACAGACTAAGTCAAGCCCGTATGACAGTTGAGCGTGCCTTTGGTCGCCTCAAAGGCCGTTGGCGCTGCCTTATGAAAGTAAATGACACCCACATAACTTTTATAAGCCGCATAGTGTCTGCTTGCTGTGTGCTACATAATTACTGTGAGGACCGCAATGAGGAATTTCTGGAGGGAGATAATGGAGAACTCACAGAAGTAGAGGAGGCTGAGGGTGTGGGACATCAGGAGCAGGTGCATGGTCAACAGCAGCCTAATGACATCAGAAATGCACTGTGTAGCTATTTTTCTAGAATGTGATGTTAAAATCATTTGACCAAAGTGTGCCTACAATGAATGGGATGTTGTTTTAATTCTGGGATGTTATTGGAATTAAGGGCTGTTATGACCCTAAATAGGTTCATTTTCACTTCATTTGGAATGTACATATTGCAAGTTCATGTAGATATCATATCCAGAGGGCTGTAAACCTTTTTTGTTAATTGAAAATAGTTTGAATGAAACACTGTTTAGATTTGCCATATTCCTTCTTCATGTAAAAACCCAACCTGTTATGTGTTTGTATGTTTGTAAATGGAACAAAAGGAAAATAGCATATACAGAATTAAAGCAATCTATTTTTTATTCTCAAAACGTGTTGCCTTTGTCAATATATAACAGTCAGTACCTCTGTAAAGTAAAAAAAAGTGCTTCTTCTCACAAAAGAGTATTTTTAGCAACCAATTAAATGAGAATGAGGTAGCATATATTGTTTAGGCATGTAAACACAAAAATAACTTCTTCCTCTGAACAAAACTCATTATATAGACCACAAATGTATTCGTTCGTACCCATATGAATATAAGAACCTGAATTTAAGTGAGTGTAAAATACACTCAAACAAAACACACAAACATACACACTTGAAATGCACACAAATCAAGGCGTACATGCCCTTGGCCCTTGCCCTTGGGCTCTGAACTGTTAAACCTGAAGTGCCATTCTTGCCTTAACTGCCTCTGAACAAAACATTCTTGCCTTAACTGCACCAATTCTGTCAAGAGGAGTGGTCAAAGATTCAACCAGAAGCTTGCCAGAAGCTTGTGGATGGCTACCAAAAGCGCCTAATTGAGGTGAAAATGGCCAAGGGACATGTAACCAAATATTAGCATTGCTGTATGTATATTTTTGACCCAGCAGATTTGGTCACATTTTCAGTAGACCCATAATAAATTCATAAAAGAACCAAACTTCATGAATGTTTTTTGTGACAAAGAAGTATGTGTTCCAATCACTCTATCACAGAAAAATAAGTTGTAGAAATGATTGGAAACTCTGGACTGCCATGACATACATGTTCTTTACAAGTGTATGTAAACTTTTGACCACAACTGTATGTAACCAAGTTGGTTTGTAACTTCACCAAATCCTGATTTATTGTTTTAGAACTTTTGTTTTCTGTATATTCAATGTGTGTTTGAGTTGTGGCCTGTTTGAGCTTCATTTGTAAAACCTGTACTGTCGCTTTAAGAAATCAAGTTGTTTTTGACGTCAGGGCTGCTCTGCTCTCAGCCTGGTCTTGCTGTCTGAGAGTAGGTATGTTTTATTTTCCTGGTCATAGTTTTACATTTATTTTTATTGTAGTTGATGCAAATGTAGAATTAAGTAAATTATAAATGTTAGTCTTGATATGTTAAACATGCAGTTTGTGTCGTTTGGATGTAAACTGTGTAAATTCAGTCTTTATAAGTTTATTGTCGACACGTGTCTCCCGGTGCTAGCTACAGTGTTCTCAGTGTGTTTTGTTTGCTAACAGGGATTGATGACCCACGTGTGTGGACTGTATGTTAAGTCATTTTCTTTATTCTGTACAGAGGGACACAGCCATTGTCCAGACAGTACATTAAAAGAGCAACCAGCAACTGTTTGTGGTCCAGGCTTTCATTCAACCAGCGCAACACAGAACACAACGCAGATCACGCGGTCAGGTTAACGGATGTGCGTCGAGATAAACTGTGGCAGTACAGGCACACCCGTTACAAGTACATACTGTGACAGCCGGCAGAGGCACCAGAGAGGAGAGGTGAGGAATGAGATATATGTACCCTTCCCGGTCCTGACGCTCATGCCCAAATACGGAGGTCCGGTGACATCATGCCACTCAAGGCAATGCGGAGCACCGGGACCTCATCAACGCAGCCCATCGGGAGACAAGCGACGCGTTAATTGACGGGGATATAAAAAGGGAAGTCGCACACATACACTAGAGGAGTACGGGAGTAATGATTGCTAGAAAGAGACTTATTGTGTATGACCCATTTTGGAAGGAAAACCCTGGGTGAATTACCTCGATTTGGTGGTGGACCTTGATTTTATTAATTTCAGTCCTGTGCACACTCTACCCCATCTTGAGTGTGTCACATATGGTGGAGAATGCGGGCAACGCATGCAGACTGAAATTAATAAATCGACCGCACCCGAAGCAATGGAACCAACAGATTTAAAAGCACTGGTGGCCCAGCTCGTGGCCAATAACCAAGAGCAGCAGACTTGACACGAACAAGCCATGCAAGCGATGCACCACCGCGCTGAAGAGCAGCGCAACCAGCATGCACAGGCGATGGAACTCCAAGCCTACCAAACGGAGCTCCAGAGGGTCGGAGGTAAGGGGAGACACGACTCACAGGAGGAGCGTACCTTTCCAGACAGTGGGCGCTGGGCCAACCCGGCTTGATTCTTGACAAAGCAAACTCCGTCTGACGACAGAGACATTTCTGCTTACTTTTGAACGAACAGCAGAAAGAGAAGTGGCCAGCCGACCAATGGGTGGGACTGATTGCGCCCTTTTTGGCGGGCATCGCCCAGACCACCTATCAGGATATAGCCACTGACCCCCGGGTTTCGTATACAACTAAGAGATGAGATCATGAAACGCTATGGGTATAACCTAATAACTAGAGCCCAGCGGTATCATGAATGGGTGTTCGATCAGGCGGCATCACCCAGAGCTCAAATGCACGAGCTAGTGAGGTTGACCAACGCATGGCTGACCTCTGAGCCAAAATCTCTGACCATCATTGAACGGATAGTAATGGACCAATATATGAGGGCCCTACCCTACGAGGCGAAAAAACTAGCCTGCCAGACTAACCCCCAGAGCGTGGACCAGCTGGTGGAGATACTGGAGGGATATCAGGCCGCCGAGGGGGTACCTAATAAACCCGAGGCCATTACCCGCCCCAAGGAGCGCCATCGGCAGGAGGAGCCGGTCCACCCACGAAACCCCGAGCCTATAAGGCCAGTGGCCAACATCCAGAGGCGACGGCCCCATGTCAACCCAGACCGCCGGAAGTGCTATGAGTGTGGGGAGGAGGGACACATCTCCTGGAACTGCCCTCAGATGGGAGATGTACACATGTCAAGTCAGTCAAGTCAAGTATTTTTATTGTAACTTCACAGTTTACACGTTAGTATAAGCAATGAGTTAAAAACTTTATGTGCAAAACGCCCGACAGCCGACAGTAATTATAAGAATAGTAATTATAAGAAATTACAAAATAGAAATAGAACTATATATAGGATTCTATATAAAATAAGTAAATTAAATCTAAAGTAAAATACAGTAAATACAGTAAATATACAGTAAAATATCCATACACATATAAATCGATGTACTAAAATATACATTGTTATATGCTGTATGCTGACATTCACAGAATGTCACAGGATACCTTCAGACAGTCGATACAACACTAGCACCAGCAGTTGGCGCCAGGACTAGCACTAACACCAGCACCAGCACTAGCAGTAACACTAGCACCAGGACCAGCACTGCGGCTACTGGCGAGAACCCCACCGGACGACCATGCGGGCTGATGACCACCTGCTGGGCGGAGGAGGGATGCGCCTCCCCCTCAACCCCCGTCACCGCGAATGGACGCGACACCACGGCGCTCCTGGATTCAGGGAGCATGGTGACGTTAGCCCGTCCAGAGTTCGCCCAGCTGCCACACCTGGAAGGCACCCTGGGGGTAAAGTGTATCCATGGTGAGACTCGCCAGTACCCCACCACCATGCTACACCTGCGGACCACCAAGGGTAGCTACTCAGGCCCCGCTGGGGTCGTACCCGACCTACCGGTCCCGGTACTGATTGGTCGGGACCTACCCCTGTTCCGCCCGCTGTGGGTTCGCCTAGCTACAGGGAGCCAGCGAACGCCCCGAGGACTGAAGTCCACGCCACTTCCCAGGCCGCGCCGCTCACCATCCCGCCTCTGTGGGTTCCAGGAAGTGGACCCCCAAGGATCCACGGAACCCCTCTCCGAGGGGGAATCCAGCGCCGCGGAGCGGTGGCGGAAGAAGAAGTTGGCTATGAGAGGGGCGAGGGCCGGTACGAGAACCACCCTGGGCGAGGAGCCCACGCGGGGAGGAGGGAGAACAACCCAGGTCGAGGAGGAATACAACATAGGGGACATGTTCCCCCTCGACCCTGCAGACGACGTACCTCCCCTGGCCGAGCCCCTAGCAGGGAGGTTTGGGGCTGCCCAGCTCGAGGACGTCAACCTCACCAGCGCCTGCAGCAGGTAACCGAGGTCGACGGACAACTCATCCAGGGGGTAAGGCAAAGGATTTATCCCATTTTGCCATAAAAAAGGACACTATTATATCAAAGTTGTACAAAAAGCCGGGGTAATACATGAATTGCTGTTGGTACCCCGACCTGTTATGCCACAACAGACCTAATCCAGCACCACATCTTCACCGAGACCGGAAAAAAGGTAAAACTGAGACCTTACCGGATCCCCGAAGCCAGGAAGAGAAGCCATCCGACATGAGATAAAAACTATGCCGAGAATGGGATAATAGAGGAGTCGCATAGCGAGTGGTGGCAGCCCTATTGTGATGGTCCCCAACCCGATGGAACCATTCGGTTTTGTATGACTTCCCGGAAGTTGAATGAATGGACCGGTTGATGGACCGGGTCCTCCGGCCCCACGTGAGTAATGCAGCAGCATACTTGGATGATATTGTGGTACATGGGGAGGAATGGGGGACCCATCTCAAACAGGTTACCGCCGTGCTGAGGGCCCTACGAGGGGCGGGGCTGACCGCCACCCCAAGAAGTGTCGCCTCGGCCTCCTGGAAGCCGACTACTTGGGATACACGATCCAGTCGTGGATGCGTGAACCCAGGCAGGCAAGGTCCGAGGCGATCCGAGAATGGCCCCGCCCCCAAACCAAGAAACAGGTACGGACATTTGTGGGGCTCTCCAGCTATTAACGTCGCTTTGTCCCCCATTTTTCTTCCCTCTCAGCCCCCCTCACTGACCTCACCAAGAGCCGGCTGCCCGACCGGATCCGGTGGACCGAGGAGACGGAGAAAGCCTTCCAGGGGCTAAAGGAAACACTCTGTTCAGGGCCAGTGTTGGTGACCCCGGACTTCACAAAGCCTCTCATCGTCCAAACCGATGCATCAGAAGCAGGGGTGGGTGCCGTCCTGTCACAACTCCAGGGGGGTGAGGAACATCCGATCACATATATCAGTAGGAAATTACTACCTAGAGAAAAGAACTATTCAACGATAGAGAAGGAATGTCTGGCCATCAAATGGGCACTAGAGGAACTAAAAGTATTACCTGGTAGGACGGCATTTCACCCTTGTCACGGACCACACACCTCTAGTTTGGATGTCAAGAAACAAAGAGACCAATGCCAGGGTCACCCGCTGGTTCCTGTCCCTGCAACCCTACGCTTTCTCTGTGGTCCACCGATCCGGGGCTGCGCATGGAAACGCAGACGCCCTGTCCAGAAGAGACGCCCTAGGGGGCTGGGCCGCACCGCCCTCCAGGTCGGAGCTGAGGGGGAGGGTGTGTGACAGCCGGCAGAGGCACCAGAGAGGAGAGGTGAGGAATGACAGATATGTACCCTTCCCGATCCTGACGCTCATGCCCAAATACGGAGGTCCGGTGACGTCATGCCACTCAAGGCAATGCGGAGCACCGGGACCTCGTCAACGCAGCCCAGCGGGAGACAAGCAACGCGTTAATTGACGGGGATATAAAAAGGGAAGTCGCACACACACACTAGAGGAGTATGGGAGTAATGAGTGCTAGAAAGATACTGACGGACTTATTGTGTATGACCCATTTTGGAAGGAGAACCCTGCTGTGTGCTGAATCCCTGGACCGCCTGAAAACCCGCCCCGTGAACGAACCCCGCCTGGCTGACTACCCGACCCATCGCCGAATCCCGCTCTCCCTGAGGACCCGTCTACGTGTACCGACCCCTGCTTATGGACCTCGACTATTCTTTCTGCCTGTGAAGTGGCGGTGGTCCATAGAAAAACCCCCTACCTCTCTATCCCCTGAGCAAGACAATAAAAGGGTGAATTAGCTCGATTTGGTGGTGGACCTTGATTTTATTAATTTCAGTCCTGTGCACACTCTACCCCATCTTGAGTGTGTCACAATACGCTCATTCTTCCTTCTCTCACTTTTTCCTTATACTTTTCATCATTCAACAACATACCATTCAGACACCACACTCCCCCCCCTCTCCTCTCAACTCCCTGACCTACGCTAAACCCTAACACCATGTGATCACTAAGTGCAGTATCCCTATGCTCTATTCTCCCTATCGTGCCTGCTATGCCCTTTGTGCTCAAAACTAAATCTATCCTACTATTTCAACACCCCCTAACCCATAGATGTCAAACTCTGGCCCGCGGGCCAAATATAATTACACTGCGGGCCATATTTGGCCCACGGGCCAGAGTTTGACACCTATGGGTTAATACCAAATGACTACTAGAGCTGGCCCGCCGGTATTATACAGCGCATGTACCGCTAATACTACAAATCCCAGAATGCTCTGCTCCTGTTTTGGCGCGTCAATCAGTACAGGACCCATAAACACCCTCTCCTCTGTTGACAGTAGTCATAGCGACCTCATGCTGCTACTGGCACCGTGCTACCCATCCCAAAAATGGCGAAAAGAAAGGCAGAAAACAGGAGCTTTCTGGACAGGTGGGAGGCAGAATATCTGTTTACATATGTAAAAGACAGACCTGTTTGTCTTGTATGTGGAGCCAACGTGGCTATAACCAAAGAGTACAACATTAGAAGACACTATGAAACGAAACACCACGACAAGTACAAGGACATGGACATGACTCAAAGGCGCCAGAAAGTAGAGGAGATGAAAAGAAGTTTGGTTTCACAACAGACTATGTTCAAAAAAGCAATATCACAAAGTGAGGCTGCTGTAAAGGCGAGTTTTATTGTGGCAGCAGAGATCGCGAAATTCAGCATACTGCTATAACGTTTGCTTGTAATTATGTTGGCTACCTATTAATACTGTTAGCTAAATTTAACTAGCTAGCTACAGTTAGCTATTCTATTCAACATATAAACTGTTCTTTAGCTAGCTAGCGTCCTAGCTACATAACACATAATCCAGACATGTTCGCAGCTAACGTTAGCAAGCTAGCTAGTATTAGCTAACGGCTAGCTCTAGCTAGTGACATTAGCTTACCAGACAATCGATGTCGTCGACGGAACAGGCGTCTTGTAGGAACGAGGATGTCGTTGTTACCACTCTGCAGCAACTCTTGTCTGGCTCGATTCGCCACATTACAAATTCTATCAAATGCAGAAACTGCCGTCTCAGTAACCGACATTCGTTCTCTCTCAGTAGACGTTCCTTCTCCCTCCTCCATGTTCGCTTGTCGTCGTTGCCCAAATTATCATATTATTTTCGGATAGGCCTATGTCGCCCTAATTACCATATTGATTTCGGATATGTAGCCCAAATTAGCATATTAGTTTCGGATATGTAGCCCAAATTACCATATTCATGACTGAAGATATCTACAATAAATGTTAAAACGGCGTGCCCTTATGGCACGCCGTTTTAACATTCATTCAGTCGCTGTAATTTTGACGTGTGGAAATTCCTTTTTTGATATCTACAATCCAATTCTGACTAGTTATAAAAGGAATTGTAGATATCTCAAATATAATTGTAACATGTCAAAATTGAATTGTAGATATCTACAATTGTATTTCAGATATCTGAAATGCAATTGTAGATATCTGAAATGCAATTGTAGATATCTATAATTCAATTTTGACATGTTACAATTCCAAGCCGACATATCAATAATTTAATTTTGACTAGTCATAATTGAATTGTAGATATCTACAATTCCATTTATGATATCTGTAATGTAAGAACAATTGTAGATATCTACAATGAACATTACCACTAGTAAGAATTGAATTGTTGATATCAATAATTAACATTTCGACTAGTGAAAATTGAGTTGTAGATATCATTAATTAGAATTGCAACTAGTCAAAATTACATTATGGATATGTCGACTTGGAATTATAACATGTCAAAATTGAATTATAGATATCTGCAATTGATTTTGAATGGAAGTCAATGGTACATTTTGACTAGTTGTAATTAAGTTACAGATATCTACAATGAACATTTCCACTAGTAAGAAATTAATTGTAGATATCTTTAATTAGAATTGCAACTAGTCAAAATTACATTATGGATATGTTGGCTTGGAATTGTAACATGTCAAAATTGAATTATAGATATCTACAATTGCTATTACCGCTACTGATTAAATGTTAAAACGGCTTGCCATACTAGTCGCTCAGTCTAGCTTCTGAACCGCCTACTGCATACCTCACCATCATAAATATGTATGTTTAGACGCAAAGAGCCTTCAACGTAACCCTTTTGGGAACCTCAATATAGACATGGGCGGACAGGTGTGTCTCTAGTCGTATCTCTCCACACTTAATTCACACACAGTATATTAACAAGACATTCTTAAGAATATACTGGAAAATATCTCCAATACACAGCACAAGAATGGAAGTGGAAGCAGTGTTGTTCATTTAAACGTGAAAGTGCAATAAAAAGATGTTGTCCCTAAAATGTATGAATAACCGTGATAAATAATCGTGATCTCAATATTGATCAAAATAATCGTTATCATTTTGGCCATAATCGTGCAGCCCTAGTCTGTGTGTATGAGTTTTAAAAGTGATTCGTCGAGGGGAGTGTTGAGAGGTATGATGAGAGTAAATGGTTTGATTGATGTGTGGAGATAGAGGAATCCAGAGGGGAGGGTATTTTCAAGGAGACAAGTGGTTAGGGCAGGGGTGTCAAACTGAAATATACAGTGGGCCAAAATTTAAAACTTGGACAAAGTCGCGGGCCAACATTGATATTTATTGAAAAGATGGACCCAAACAAGTTCAAACAATATGGAACAAGCAAAGCTTGATATAACTTAATATTGCACACATGCAAAATCGAATTTCAAATAAAAAAAAAACACATCAATGGCATTCATTTCTTAAATTAAATTTAAATAAAAATCGTATGCCTCTTTTTTTATTTGCAGCCTTCTTTAAATTTTAATTTAACAGTAATCTTTTTCCACAGGCTAAAAATAAAATAACAATAATAAACCAATTGACTAATAATAATATCCTTCAATGAACGTGCAACCATTCAAGCCCATGCCTTGGACTAGCAAGAAAAAGTGCATAAAGACAACTTTAATTGTAGCTCAGTTTGCTACACACTGATCTACTCTGTGTTCAAGCCAGATACCTGGCATCTCTTCTTGGATGCTAGTTCATCAATATCTGGGCTCAGGCTCTGAGCTGAGGAAATCCTCAGGATCGAGCAAAGGTGTTCATCTGTCAGACGACTCCTGTGAGATGTTTTGGTCATCTTCATGGAGGAGTTGCTCACATAGATAAGTGCTGCCGAACATGGAGAGCATCTGAGCAGCTTGGGTGCGGAGCTGAGGCATTGTGTCAGGGATGAAATGTGGAAACTGTGCGGCACCCACAGCATCATACTTTGACTTCAGCGTGTCACTACACTGGAGTTCAATCAGCTCCATTTGGAGGTTGGTAGGTGCGTTTTCCACGTCAACTGCAAACGGATTACTGAGCAGTTCAAACCTACATTTCTGGACATCAAAGTCGGCAAATCGCCGGGTAAACTCGGCGCCGAGTACGCTGAGTTTTTCAGCAAACTGTGCACATGGGAACACGGCGGGAGAGATCTGCGTTTTAATTGTTTGGCAGCAGGGAAAATGGCCCAGGTTTCCTTGCATCATCTGATTCTCCCACAGGCACAATTTAGTTTTAAAAGCCCTCACTGCAGCATACATGTCTGTGATGATACGCTCCCGCCCCTGAAGCTGCAGGTTCAGCACATCGAGATGGCTTGTGATGTCACACATAAAGGCCAGCTCACACAGAAACTTTTGCTCCCGGAGCTCTGCTGTGTCTTTCCCTTTGCTTTCCAGAAACTGACATATTTCCTCATGGAGCTCGAAACATCTGTTCAGTACTTTTCCTCAGCTTAACCATCTCACCTCTGTGTGATAAGGCACGTCTGCGTATTCCGAACCACACTCCTCCAAAAGAGACTTGAACTGGCAGTGATTTAGACCTTTGGCTCTTATAAAGTTAACTACTCGTGTTACTCTGGTCATAACATGTTCCATCTTTAGGGCTTTGCCACACAGTGCTTCTTGATGTATAATGCAGTGATAAACAGTTAGCTCACCCGCACAGTTCTCCTCCCGCATCTTCTCCCGTACCCTGCCCACCAGTCCACTCTTTTGACCGCACATCGCTGGCGCACCATCTGTCGTTAATCCCACGAGTTTATCCCAAGTCAGCTTAATTTCAGTTACACATTTGGAAACCTCTTCAAAGATTTCCTTTCCCGTGGTTGTGCCATGCATTGATTTTAATCCCAAAAGTTCCTCCGTAACACACAGATTTGAGTCCACTCCACGGATGAAGACTGCCAGCTGGGCAGTATCAGATGTGTCGCTGCTCTCATCCACAGCAAGGGAGAATGCAACGAAATCTTTTCCCTTTTCCATCAGCTGGTCATATAGATTGGTGGCAAGATCACATGTGCGATCAGCTACTGTGTTTCTGCTCAGGCTCACATTTGAAAATGCTTGCTTTTTCTCTGGGCACACGAGGTCACAAACTTTCATCATGCACTTTTTCACAAACTCTCCCTCATTGAAGGGCCGGGCTGATTTTGCGATCTCTGCTGCCACAATAAAACTCGCCTTTACAGCAGCCTCACTTTGTGATATTGCTTTTCTGAACATAGTCTGTTGTGAAACCAAACTTCTTTTCATCTCCTCTACTTTCTGGCGCCTTTGATTCATGTCCATGTCCTTGTACTTGTCGTGGTGTTTCGTTTCATAGTGTCTTCTAATGTTGTACTCTTTGGTTTAGCCACGTTGGCTCCACATACAAGACAAACAGGTCCGTCTTTTACATATGTAAACAGATATTCTGCCTCCCACCTGTCCAGAAAGCTCCTGTTTTCTGCCTTTCTTTTCACCATTTTTGGGATGGGTAGCACAGTGCCAGTAGCAGCATGAGGTCGCTATGACTACTGTCAACAGAGGAGAGGGTGTTTATGGGTCCTGTACTGATTGACGCGCCAAAACAGGAGCAGAGCATTCTGGGATTTGTAGTATTAGCGGTACATGCGCTGTATAATACCGGCGGGCCAGCTCTAGTAGTCATTTGGTATTAACCCATAGGTGTCAAACTCTGGCCCGTGGGCCAAATATGGCCCGCAGTGTAATTATATTTGGCCCGCGGGCCAGAGTTTGACATCTATGGGTTAGGGGGTGTTGAAATAGTAGGATAGATTTAGTTTTGAGCACAAAGGGCATAGCAGGCACGATAGGGAGAATAGAGCATAGGGATACTGCACTTAGTGATCACATGGTGTTAGGGTTTAGCGTAGGTCAGGGAGTTGAGAGGAGAGGGGGGGGAGTGTGGTGTCTGAATGGTATGTTGTTGAATGATGAAAAGTATAAGGAAAAAGTGAGAGAAGGAAGAATGAGCGTATTGTGACACACTCAAGATGGGGTAGAGTGTGCACAGGACTGAAATTAATAAAATCAAGGTCCACCACCAAATCGAGCTAATTCACCCTTTTATTGTCTTGCTCAGGGGATAGAGAGGTAGGGGGTTTTTCTATGGACCACCGCCACTTCACAGGCAGAAAGAATAGTCGAGGTCCATAAGCAGGAGTCGGTACACGTAGACGGGTCCTCAGGGAGAGCGGGATTCGGCGATGGGTCGGGTAGTCAGCCAGGCGGGGTTCGTTCACGGGGCGGGTTTTCAGGCGGTCCAGGGATTCAGCGATCAGCAGGGTTCTCCTTCCAAAATGGGTCATACACAATAAGTCCGTCAGTCTCTTTCTAGCAATCATTACTCCCATACTCCTCTAGTGTGTGTGTGCGACTTCCCTTTTTATATCCCCGTCAATTAACGCGTTGCTTGTCTCCCGCTGGGCTGTGTTGACGAGGTCCTGGTGCTCCGCATTGCCTTGAGTGGCATGACGTCACCGGACCTCCATATTTGGGCATGAGCGTCGGGACCGGGAAGGGTACATATGTCATTCCTCACCTCTCCTCTCTGGTGCCTCTGCCGGCTGTCACACACCCTCCCCCTCAGCTCCGACCTGGAGGGCGGTGCGGCCCAGCCCCCTAGGGCGTCTATTCTGGACAGGGCATCTGCGATTCCATGCGTAGCCCCGGATCGGTGGACCACAGAGAAAGCGTAGGGTTGCAGGGACAGGAACCAGCAGGTGACCCTGGCATTGGTCTCCTTGTTTCTTGACATCCAAACTAGAGGTGCATGGTCTGTGACAAGGGTGAAATGCCGTCCTACCAGGTAATACTTTAGTTCCTCTAGTGCCCATTTGATGGCCAGACATTCCTTCTCTATCGTTGAATAGTTCTTTTCTCTAGGTAGTAATTTCCTACTGATATATGTGATCGGATGTTCCTCACCCCCCTGAAGTTGTGACAGGACGGCACCCACCCCTGCTTCTGATGCATCGGTTTGGACGATGAGAGGCTTTGTGAAGTCCGGGGTCACCAACACTGGCCCTGAACAGAGTGTTTCCTTTAGCCCCTGGAATGCTTTCTCCGTCTCCTCGGTCCACCGGATCCGGTCGGGCAGCCGGCTCTTGGTGAGGTCTGTGAGGGGGGGCTGAGAGGGAGAAAAAGAAGAAGAAGAAAAATGGGGGACAAAGCGACGTTAATAGCTGGAGAGCCCCACAAATGTCCGTACCTGTTTCTTGGTTTGGGGGCGGGGCCATTCTCGGATCGCCTCGACCTTGCCTGCCTGGGGTTTCACGCATCCACGACTGATCGTGTATCCCAAGTAGTCGGCTTCCAGGAGGCCGAGGCGACACTTCTTGGGGTTGGCGGTCAGCCCCGCCCCTCGTAGGGCCCTCAGCACGGCGGTAACCTGTTTGAGATGGGTCCCCCATTCCTCCCCATGTACCACAATATCATCCAAGTATGCTGCTGCATACTCACGGTGGGGCCGGAGGACCCGGTCCATCAACCGGTCCATTCATTCAACTTCCGGAAGTCATTACAAAACCGAATGGTTCCATCGGGTTTGGGGACCATCACAATAGGGCTGCACCACTCGCTATGCGACTCCTCTATTATCCCATTCTCGAGCATAGTTTTTATCTCATGTCGGATGGCTTCTCTCCTGGCTTCGGGGATCCGGTAAGGTCTCAGTTTTACCTTTTTTCCGGTCTCGGTGAAGATGTGGTGCTGGATTAGGTCTGTGTGGCATAACAGGTCGGGGTACCAACAGCAATTCATGTATTACCCCGGCTTTTTGTACAACTTGATATAATAGTGTCCTTTTTATGGCAAAATGGGGATAAATCCTTTGCCTTACCCCCTGGATGAGTTGTCCGTCGACCTCGGTTACCTGCTGCAGGGCGCTGGTGAGGTTGACGTCCTCGAGCTGGGCAGCCCCAAACCTCCCTGCTAGGGGCTCGGCCAGGGGAGGTACGTCGTCTGCAGGGTCGAGGGGGAACATGTCCCCTATGTTGTATTCCTCCTCGACCTGGGGTTGTTCTCCCTCCTCCCCGCGTGGCTCCTCGCCCAGGGTGGTTCTCGTACCGGCCCTCGCCCCTCTCATAGCCAACTTCTTCTTCCGCCACCGCTCCTGCGGCGCTGGATTCCCCCTCGGAGAGGGGTTCCGTGGATCCTTGGGGGTCCACATCCTGGAACCCACAGAGGCGGGACGGCGAGCGGCGCGGCCTGGGAAGTGGCGGGATGTAAGTCCTCGGGGCGTTCGCTGGCTCCCTGTAGCCAGGCGAAACCATAACGGGCAGAACAGGGGTAGGTCCCGACCAATCAGTACCGGGACAGGTAGGTCGGATACGACCCCAGCGGGGCCTGAGTAGCTACCCTTGGTGGTCCGCAGGTGTAGCATGGTGGTGGGGTACTGGCGAGTCTCACCATGGATACACTTTACACCCAGGGTGCCTTCCAGGTGTGGCAGCTGGGCGAACTCTGGACGGGCTAACGTCACCATGCTCCCTGAATCCAGGAGCGCCGTGGTGTCGCGTCCATTCGCGGTGACGGGGGTTGAGGGGGAGGCGCATCCCTCCTCCGCCCAGCAGGTGGTCATCAGCCCGCATGGTCGTCCGGTGGGGTTCTCGCCAGTAGCCGTGGACATGTGTACATCTCCCATCTGAGGGCAGTTCCAGGAGATGTGTCCCTCCTCCCCACACTCATAGCACCTCCGGCGGTCTGGGTTGACATGGGGCCGTCGCCTCTGGATGTTGGCCACTGGCCTTATAGGCTCGGGGTTTCGTGGGTGGACCGGCTCCTCCTGCCGATGGCGCTCCTTGGGGCGGGTAATGGCCTCGGGTTTATTAGGTACCCCCTCGGCGGCCTGATATCCCTCCAGTATCTCCACCAGCTGGTCCACGCTCTGGGGGTTAGTCTGGCAGGCTAGTTTTTTCGCCTCGTAGGGTAGGGCCCTCATATATTGGTCCATTACTATCCGTTCAATGATGGTCAGAGATTTTGGCTCAGAGGTCAGCCATGCGTTGGTCAACCTCACTAGCTCGTGCATTTGAGCTCTGGGTGATGCCGCCTGATCGAACACCCATTCATGATACCGCTGGGCTCTAGTTATTAGGTTATACCCATAGCGTTTCATGATCTCATCTCTTAGAGTTGTATACGAAACCCGGGGGTCAGTGGCTATATCCTGATATGTGGTCTGGGCGATGCCCGCCAAAAAGGGCGCAATCAGTCCCACCCATTGGTCGGCTGGCCACTCTTCTCTTGCTGCTGTTCGTTCAAAAGTAAGCAGAAATGTCTCTATGTCGTCAGACGGAGTTTGCTTTGTCAAGAATCGAGCCGTGTTGGCCCAGCGCCCACTGTCAGGAAAGGTACGCTCCTCCTGTGAGTCGTGTCTCCCCTTGACATGTCGAAATGTCATTTCACTAGTGAAAACTAAATCGCTACTAGTTAGCGCTACTGATTAAATGTTAAAACGGCTTGCCATACGACTAGAGTCAACAGGAGCCAATCCGAGCAGGGTTCTATATTGGTCCAGGGTACAGGAGAGCACCTGTGTATAGTACTCTGGTTGCGGTAACCACAAAAGGGTTTTGGAATGTGTAGGATGACCATGTGACAATGACCATGTGACGATGTGTATTTAAGTCAGAGTCAAAGAGGGGTGTGTCAGTCTTCTCTGCAGATTGGACTCAGGCTTATCGTCACTATTGGCTGTGGCGAATAAAGTCTTTAACCTTCAAACTTTGGTCTTCCTGATCTTCCTTTTACGAATGTCAGAGTATTGGTAATTTCCACGACATGTGCTGAACAAATCACTGAATGATTCGTTCAGCACAGCAGAACTGGTTCGCAGGGGATGAATCACGTTCACTCGCAGCAGTCCCTCCCCCTCCCTGCACGCTGCTGATCACTGAGTGAGTCGGACTACGCAGTAGGAGCTCCGCCCAAGCACTGAACGATTCAGTGAACAAATCTTTTGAACAAATCTTTTGAATGAACTGATTCTAGTGATTCGAGTCACTGAAATGAAATGTTTTGCCCATCACTACTACTAATACCGGAGTCGACTGCAGACAGAACTTTTTTGAGGCTGCCGCTGCAGGGTGCGCGCATGACACCTCCCATCTTGTTCTCGTTCCACACCACACATTGAAGTCCCCCACCACCAGTCTTGTATAAAGTACTTGAAAGCGATACTTGAAGTATCTTACCAGAAAAGCACTTTGGTAGAAGTTAGTCACCTTTTAGAAATGTAATTGAGTAAAAGTCTTAAAGTATCTGATATTTACTGTACTTAAGTATCAAAAGTAATTTTCTGATATTAAACGTACTTAAATATTGGAAGTAAAAGTAAAAGTACAAGTAAAAAAAAAAGTGCCATCAGTCGTTGATTCTACTGATATCCGGGACATGCAGGACTTCTTACGCACGAAACTCACCAGACGCGGACGGACGCTTTCCTGCGCGCGGACTGAACCCACCAGACGCGCTGCGCACGCGTACTGCTGCGCACGCGTACTGCTGCGCACGCGTACTGCTGCGCACGCGTACTGCTGCGCACGCGTACTGCTGCGCACGCGTACTGCTGCGCACGCGTACTGCTGCGCACGCGTACTGCTGCGCACGCGTACTGCTGCGCTTACTTCCACTCCCATGTTACCAGACGCGGGAATTGATTGATATTGATGCTATGATCACACTTTAGTGTGATTAAAACAAATATCTAAACTATAGAATGTTATTAATAATAATAATAATAATAATAATAATCATGATTATTATTATTATTAGAATGTTGTTTTGGTTGTATGCAAAATGTATGACTTGATTTAACTTAATTTAACTTAATATGATGCAGATATTGTGCATATACAATGTATTTCTATGAGATTGCGCACAGAGACGCAGTGTGAACCGCGTCATGTGTTACCATGGGAGCGGAAGTAAAGCGCGTGCGCCCGCAGCAGTACGCGTGTGCTTTGCGCGTCTGGTTGGTTTCACGCGTGATTCGCCAAACCTGCAGTCTTAACAAATTTCTAATGATTTTATTTTGTAGTCACGAGTAACGAAGATGCTTAGGAGAAATGTATCGGAGTAAAAGTATACATTTTATTTAGGAAATGTAGTGGAGTAAAAGTGAAAGTTGCCAGAAATATAAATAACGAAGTAAAGTACAGATACGTGAAAATTCTCCTGAAGTACAGTAACGAAGTATTTATACTTCGTTACATTACAACACTGCCCACCACAATACAGTTCTCCCCACATAATCCCCCTACTTTCCTGAAAAATGTTTCCTCTCCTTTTCCTCATTGGGTGCGTATATATTTAATAATCTAAAATCCCAACACCCTCCCATCTCCATCATTCACACACATTCCTCTTTTCACTAATATAGCTGCTCCTTTTGATTTTACCCCTCCATTATTCACATACATCTCACCCATCAATTCTCTCTCAACCTCTCTCATAGATTCATCATCCCAGTGTGTCTCTTGTAAACAAATATCGGCGTTGCACACATGCAAGGTTTGCTGTCTTCTGTGCGGGCCCTGAGCCCATTAGCGTTGAAGGAGTTTATGGTTATCATTAAAAGTATGTGTGTGAGGATGGTCATTGTAATTTCTTATTTAACATATTTCTTGTCCTGCCTTTTCGGGACTTTTTCATCCCTAGCGGTCTTTTCCTTGCTGCCGCCACCTCATCGCAGTGGTCCTCCCCAGTCTGTAATGTCCGACAGTGCCATCTCCGCCCCCCCATACGCAGACTCATTCGTCCCCTTTCTCCCCTCTTGGTGACCCCTCAATGTCGGTTCAGTCTTACCTTCTTTCTTTCCCCCCTCTTTCGCTCTCCCCGTCACTCTGCTCCGTTGCTGTCCCTCTCGGCGCACAGTCCGGGCTGCTGCCCGTCCCCTCGCTCTCTCCTCCCGAGGTGTCGCCTCCGTTGCTGTGTCCACCTCCACCTCTCCCCATTCTGCAACTCGTCCTCCTTCTCCTCTCCGACCTGCATCTCGTCCTCCTTCTCCTCTCCGTCCTCCTCCATCTGTTCCTCGCCACCTTCTCCTCCCGCACCACTCTTCTTCGCTCCAGTCTCCTCGCCTCCATGCAGCGCGTAATGACCTTGCATGCCGCATTTGCGGCATTTAAAGTCTGAGCATTCACGCAGAATGTGCCCTGGCTGTATGCACATTCTGCACTCCTTCACCTGCCGATCATGGATCACTCTGAAGTATTCTGCCCCCTCCAGCGTCTCGAAGCTCGTGGAGTAGGGGAGCGATTGCACAATGTCCGTAAACTGCACTTTGCAGAATTGTGTGCCTTCCAGTATGTCAGTCCCTGGCCACTTCCTTCTCTTAATGGGGGACGTCGCACTGATCCCCCACACTCTGAGCTTCTCTCGGATCTCCTCGTCCTTGATATACAGCGGGAGACCGAGGAAGGACACCACCAGCTCCTTATTAGCGAGTGCCCTGGCCATGACTGCCATGTTTTTATTTTAAATCCGTCCATTAGTTTAGTTTCCCTCTCTCCTCCTCCATCTTTCATATTGTATGTTGGTTTTGTACCGACAGCCCACCACTACGCCAGTTCTCCTTGATACCCTTTAGTAACTCCATCATTGTTACTCTATCTTCGCCGATCAAGTCCACTATCACCGATAGTTCTTTGTATTGTTTGTCGTTAATTTCTCGTCTCTCTCTGCTCTCTCTCTACAACATTCATTCTCACACTCACATTCTCTCGTCTTTCATCCGTCTGCCGTTCTCCGTTCAATGCCGCGGTTGTTTTCCGTTCCATAATACCGTTTGCCAGAGTTATCCATCAGATCACAAGACATACGTACAAAGGGACGTTCCCCGAACAGCAAAGCTGTTGGGGAATAAAACAAAACAAAACACACAACTATTCAACAACACTCGCTCACACACCGTCTTACACGTCACTCTCACACACAGCTGCTTCCTCACTCACTCAGGCTCTGCCGCAATCCAATGCAGTAGTGTACCGTCTGTCACTAGGGGGCGATCAGGGTGGGTTGGCCATAAGCAACTTTGGCAGCCCACTAAATGGCTTTTTACTGTTGATTGTTGTGCCCTGAAGAAGGGGGAGATATCTATAAAGAACGCCCAGACACGATGCTTCCTCTCTGGCAGCTTCAATGAGAATTATTATTTCAAAAGTATTTACACAATTACACGCCCGCTCTGCCCCCCACCCCCGTCGGAGAGGATGCTGTCAGTGAAGGAGATGCTGCCTCTCCGCCCACAGCCAAAGATGCCGGTACAACTTCGGATGAAGACGTCAACTACGGTAGGTGGGCGTGGGCCCTTTTTTTTTTTATTGCTGGACCTTGTAAATGATGTTAATAACATATCAGGGCACGACAGTCACGGATATAGCTACAGCTACAGGGGGGAGGGGGATAATAAATAAAACGAAAGGGATTATGCAACTTTACACTTTCGAATGAGTTGTGGTCATTGTTTCCCTTGTTACATTTATAGCCTGTTATTCAATCACTTTAGTTATTTTATAACCTGTAATTCAATCACTTTTGTTGTTTTTCTGTAGACATTAATAATGACTGGCCAGACTTGTGGACTGCCAAACAAAAAGAAGATTTTAAATCCAAGAACCCCTGGTTGGGATCCAAAAACAAAAAAATGGGTAAGTTTAGGTAGATTGCTAGTTTGGGTAACTTCTGAAACAGTGGACATAGAGAAATAGAGTGTGTGTGTGTGTGTGTGGTGTGTGTGTGTGTGTGCGTGTGCGTGTGTGTTGTGTGTGTGTCCTTGGATGTATGTGTAAGAAATGGACCATGCACACATACAGCTGTGCTAGTGGCACACTCTGGCCCATGCTATGTGTTGCAAATCAGCTGTTCAAAGACAGTTTACAAAAGAAATTACTGACTTGCCAAGTGAGAGAATAGGTGTCATTCCAGGAATAAGGAATAGTTCACTCAAAATGCATAGTTGTCTCTCACTAGTCTGTGGGCCAGTATTGGTTTAGTAATTTCATAATCCTTCCTCCCTGAGATCAAGCAGCAGAAATTATGTGACAATGAGCAAATACTACTGACGGATTTTTGGGTAAACTAAATAGAGTAGTCTCACATGTCACTGTTTCTAAAACAGGGCGTTTTTCTGGGCTGTGTTAAAAAAGGGCAAACATTTAGAGTATACCCACTTCTCCAGGGACCACTACACCACTGCGCCTATCTCACCGATACTGTCAAAACCCAAGTGAAGCAAACTAATTCGGAGCTTGCCGTCATTCCGGGTGGATTAACCAAAGAACTCCAACCGCTAGATATTGGTGTCAACAGGTCGTTCAAAGTTAAATTGCGAGCTGCGTGGGAGCATTGGATGACAGAAGGCGAACACACATTCACCAAGACAGGGAGGCAACGCCGGGCGAGTTACGCCACTATCTGCCAATGGATCGTGGATGCCTGGGCTAAAGTATCAGTCTCAAGTGTCGTCCGAGCTTTCATGAAGGCTGGAATCATCACTGAACAGCTCAGTGACAGCAACGAGACTGACTCTGATAATGACGAGCGGGATCCGGGCATGCTTGATACCGAAATCGCCCAACTGTTAAACTCAGACACTGAAGATGAAGAATTTGATGGATTTGTGTTTGAGGAATGAACTGAAAAAGTGAGTGTTTTGTATTTTATGTGTTACAACTGAACAATGTTGAGTTATTGTGAATGAGTTGAAAAAAGTTTGATTTATCCGACTGTTTTGTGTTGCTTAATGCGCCTTATAATGCGGTGCGCCTTATGTATGAAAATAGACCCGTTCATTGACAGTGCGCCTTATAGTCCGAAAAATACGGTATATACTGTATATACTGTATTAATATATATACAGTATATTCACAAAAGTTCTTTCAACAAAGTATAAATTTTCTTTCACAAGTAAGTAAACAGGTACGTACATTGTCATTTCTCTTTTTTCCTTTAACAGATAAATAATAGGTAAGGAATTAACACTTTAATCAATCAATTATCAAAAGTAGTTGTATTCGAACTAAACAATATTGTATAAAACATCAGTAGCCACTTGTGTCTTCTATTGGTTATATTTCGTATACCTTCTCAAAGACAATAACAGGAAATGAACATACAAATGCTTTAGTAATGATTCACGTTAACCACAAACCTCATTCTCTATATGTGGTGTCTTACTGCACATTACACAAAGTGCTCACAATGTGTGTTGCTCTGCCGGCCACATGGCGCTCCGCGTGCTCGGCTGGCCATTGTGGAGACAGAGTTCACCTAGTTGCTTAACATGTACCAATTATAGGGCTGGGTATCATTTGAAATTTTTCGATACCGGTACCCCCAGAAAATCTCGGGGGGGGGCAATTTTTCTGATAATGATTAAGGTGACCCATTCAATAGGTGCATTAAGCAAGACAGTATCAATTTGTTGTTAGGTGATTAACTCATACAGAGTCCTTCTTATGTCCACTAGATGGCAACTCCATAAACAAAAATGGTGTAGCTCCACAATTAATTATTTACATGAATCTAATGTTGTATGATGTAAAATAGCTAAACAGGACACAAGATATGTCCAGCAACCACATAAAGACAGGGGCAGCATATTAAGTCAAGTATTTATTAACTGACCGAGGATCAAGAGCTTTCACAACCTTTACAACATACTGTGGCAGACGGCCACTGAAGGGCCGATGAATAAGTGTGGACGACAGTCGGGGGGGCCGCAATTCCCCATTCGGCCCGCAGAGGGAGCCGAGGAGGCAGAATAGCGAGGCAATCAGCGAATTGAAAATTGGCTGCGCAGCGCAGCCGAATCAAGTGACCAACCACAGACTATAAATGGGAGAGGACCTGGGTGGTGAAGAAGTTCGAGACGGGTGAGAGTGGAGGAGAGTGACGTGGGAGAGTACGAGGAAGTGGTGGTGGAAAAGGAAGAGGAGGAGAACCAAGAGGAAGGACGAGAACAGAGACCCTGTGTGGGTGAGTGGAAGGAGAGACAGGAGTGGCTGTGTGCCCGACTTAAAAGCCTGTCCGAGAGCCCGCTTCGTGTAATCGACCCTTGCCTGCCTGATGACCCTCCCGCCTGCCTTGCCCCTGAACCCCCTGAGACCCCTTCCCGGTGTGATAACCCCCTGCATACGACTACTCTCACGGAATAACAGACTTGGTCACTATAAATATCCCTGCACTTTCGCTTCGCCTTTACCATAAATAAAGACTGTTAATTGAATATTGGTGTGTGAAAGTGACTTATTATCTTCAGTCGGGTGGACACACTCCACAATATAGGGGAGTGTGCCACAATACATACAACAAACATACAACAAGATAGTGCAGTCAAATTATCTTAAAGTGTAAAGGAAAGTGCAGACTTTCAACAATAAATAAAAAAACACAGCATGGCAATCATGGATCACTCTGAAGTATTCTGCCCCCTCCAGCGTCTCGAAGCTCGTGGAGTAGGGGAGCGATTGCACAATGTCCGTAAACTGCACTTTGCAGAATTGTGTGCCTTCCAGTATGTCAGTCCCTGGCCACTTCCTTCTCTTAATGGGGGACGTCGCACTGATCCCCCACACTCTGAGCTTCTCTCGGATCTCCTCGTCCTTGATATACAGCGGGAGACCGAGGAAGGACACCACCAGCTCCTTATTAGCGAGTGCCCTGGCCATGACTGCCATGTTTTTTATTTTAAATCCGTCCATTAGTTTAGTTTTCCCTCTCTCCTCCTCCATCTTTCATATTGTATGTTGGTTTTGTACCGACAGCCCACCACTACGCCAGTTCTCCTTGATACCCTTTAGTAACTCCATCATTGTTACTCTATCTTCGCCGATCAAGTCCACTATCACCGATAGTTCTTTGTATTTGTTTGTCGTTAATTTCTCGTCTCTCTCTGCTCTCTCTCTACAACATTCATTCTCACACTCACATTCTCTCGTCTTTCATCCGTCTGCCGTTCTCCGTTCAATGCCGCGGTTGTTTTCCGTTCCATAATACCGTTTGCCAGGTTATCCATCAGATCACAAGACATACGTACAAAGGGACGTTCCCCCGAACAGCAAAGCTGTTGGGGGAATAAAACAAAACAAAACACACAACTATTCAACAAACACTCGCTCACACACGTCTACACTCACTCTCACACACAGCTGCTTCCTCACTCACTCAGGCTCTGCCGCAATCAATGCAGTAGTGTACCGTCTGTCACTAGGGGGCGATCAGGGTGGTATGGCCATAAGCAATTTTGGCAGCCACTAAATGGACTTTTACTGTTGATGTTGTGCCCTGAAAAGGGGAGATATCTATAAAGACGCCCAGACACGATGCTTCCTCTCTGGCAGCTTCAATGAGAATTATTATTTCAAAAGTATTTACACAATTACACGTTATTTCAATATAAAATATTTAAACTAATATATATATATATATATATATTCACAAAGGT
>PIJE02000909.1:0-42235 GCA_002895965.2 Coryphaenoides rupestris | reverse complement strand
CTAAACGATGTATCATATATTATACCTTTAAACCTTTGTCGCCATTTGACGTCAAACTGCGCAAAACAAATCTTAAAAACGTCAAATAATGAATAACAATCATACAATCACACAATACATACAATCATATGCAATCATACGGTAAGGTTATAATATCACATTACATACCGACGATGCTACGTATGGCATGGGATGTGAGCGACATTGCAGATGTAAACAAACAGTCGGACATAGCGGAACTCTTTGCCATGTGCGTCCTTAATGACTTTACGTGACTTCCTGAACTTCTTAAAGGGACCACTACCCCCTAGTGGCAGGTTACATGAATTGACGTAACACATAGGGAACTGCATTACGGTAACAGAACACATGTCTTACTTTCAATAGAAAAGTAAGACATTAAAATAAACATCAATATATTTAAAATATCCCCAATGTGATGCCTGTGTAAGCGGCATAACATTTTCATGTTATTCTAATACTGACTCTTAAATACGAAACTAACAAAAACAAAAAAAACCCTATAGACTAAATATGGTTACTGAGACTGAACTGTCAATGTCCCCCTTTTTAGTTTTCCATCTCAAGCAGTAGACACAACTTGTCTATTGGTCTCTCCAGAGTGCTGGTCTTCGTTTTGACAAGAACCCGACGTACGAATCCTTTGGCATCTGGAATGGTCTTTTCTACCTTTCCCATCAACCAGGAACCTCTTGGAGCTCTTTCATCCACAATAAGGACAACGTCTCCCACCTTTACGTTTCTCCTCTTCTCTAACCACTTCTGCCTTTCCTGTAAAATTGGCAAGTATTCTCTGGTCCAGCGCTTCCAGAAGATGTCCGAGATATACTGCACTTGTCTCCACCTTTTCTTGGAGTACAAATCCTCCTTCTGGAAGATGCCTGGAGGGAGTACTGGTTTCCCCTTGAGAAGAAGCAGATGATTCGGTGTCAGCGCTTCAAGGTCGTCAACGTCATCAGATGACTTGGTAAGAGGTCTGCTGTTGATCACTGCCTCTACTTCACACATCACCGTCTGCAGACATTCATCATCCAGAGACTGAAGCTTCAAGAGGTTGGTAAGTCGGTATCCAGAGAGTGTGCGATCTCTATGTGGACTGCTCTTACTGTGAGGCATGTAAACAAAACTCCATATCTTTTAACTATCCCACGTCCACGCTTAGCCTCGAAAGGCCCGAAATAATCGACACCTACATTGGTGAACGGTGGATTGTCAGGTAACACACGATCTGGTGGTAGATTCGCCATCTTCTGTTCACTCACAGTAGCTTGGGTCTTCCGGCATCTAACACACTTTAACAACACACTCCTGACAGCAGCATTTCCCTTGCAGATCCAAACCCTTTGTCTCAGCCGAGAGAGGGTGTGATTTCTTCCGCCATGTCCGATTTCCTTGTGAGCATTTTTTGCTATGATAGCTGGATGCTTTGTGTGTTCTGGCAAGGCAACCTGATGCAGTCTCCCGCCAACTCTCAGCACCCCGTCCTGTAGGAATGGATCCAGTTTCACAATGGCACTGCTCCTTTTGATCTTGTCACCTTTCTGCAGCGCTGTAACTTCTTCACAGAAGGTTTGTCTTTGACTAAACTGGATGATTGCAGTTTCTGCTCTTCTGGCGTCCTTGACTGTCAGATGATCTCCTTTCATATTTAATCTCCATTTCTGCATCTGGTTTTCGACTGTTTTGATCTTCACGTCGTGGCTTGCTGAAGACTGAACTTGTGACTCAAACACTTTCCTTGTTTCACAGACTTCTAAGCAGCTCCTTCAGCTTTAACATCCATGCGACTGCCTTCTTCAGGCTGTGCCAGTCTGAGTAGTGATGCACAAGCTTGTTAAGAGGGTCTATGTTTGTGTCTTCTGCCTTGATGACATTCATGTTGGCCGTTCGTTTAACTTCAGCATCGTCTTCTGACATTTCTCTTGAGAAGTCTGACAGGACAGGCCAGTGAGCTTCACTCTGGGTCAAGAAGTCGGGAACTTCAAACCAGCTTCGACACTTTATGAAGGTATCTGCCTTCATTCCCCTGGATGCGTGGTGCGCTGGATTCAAAGATGTGTTGACGTACTTCCATTGAGCTGGCCTGGTGTTCTCTCTGATAGCTGACACTCTATTTGCTACAAACGTTTTGAAACGAGTGCTGTCATTGTCGATGTATCTAAGAACTGTAGTGCTGTCTGTCCACAGCACAGACTCTTTCAGTTCCATCTGAAGCTCCGTCTTCATGAGCTTGTCCATCTTGGCTGCAACGGCAGCTGCAGCTAGCTCCAGACGTGGGACAGTGACTGGTTTGAGTGGCGTCACTCTGGATTTTCCAAGAAGAAATGAGCAGTGGACTCGACCATGACTGTTCTCTAAGCGGAGGTAAGTGACGACTCCGTAGCCCCTCTCACTCGCGTCAGAAAAATGATGCAGTTGCGCTGATGTGGCTGAACCAAATCCCTCTGGCTTGACGCACCTCTGGACTGAAAAGCTGGCAAACTGGCTCAGGTCAGACAGCCACACAAACCATCTGTTTTCGATTTCTTCCGGAATGTCTTCATCCCAGGTAAGTTTCATCCTACACAAATCCTGGACGATGATCTTCGCAAGTAGAATGAACGGAGACAAAAAACCCCAGGGGGTCGTATATCGAGCTGACGACAGAGAGCATCCCTCTTCTGGTGGTGGGCATGGCCTTCACATAGATCCTGAACGTGAAGGAATCTGATTCTATGCACCAGTCAACGCCGAGAGCTCTCTCCATGGGTAGTTCATCCCTGTCGAGGTCGAGATTCTTGATCTCCTTCGCTCTCTCTTGTTCGGGGAGTGACGACAGCACTGTTCGACTGTTGCTTGTCCATTTAGTTAAGTGGAACCCTCCACTTTCACACAGTGTGGTGAGATCCTTGGCCAAGGTAATAGCCTCCTGCTCCTTGGACGTTGAAGTAAGACAGTCGTCTACATAAACATTTTCCAAGACTGTCTTCACTGCTTTGGGAGATGACGTGTCTCTTCCATCCTCAGCAGTCTGTCTCAAAGCGTAGTTGGCGCAGCTTTGGGAGGACTTGGCACCAAACAAGTGGACTACCATCTTGTACTCACACAAAGGCTGGCTCAGATCCCCCTGTGGCCACCAGAGGAATCGTAATAGGTCGGAGTCCTTGTCAGGGACTCTCACTTGGTGATACATCGCTTCGACGTCCGACATGAGAGCTATGTGGTCGTGACGAAACCTCGTCAGAACTCCAATTAGACTGTTTGTAAGGTCTGGACCATGCAAAAGTTCTCCGTTGAGGGATTTCCCCTGAAAGGATGCCGAACAATCAAACACAACTTGCAGCTTCCCTTTCTGCGGATGTGTCACTCCGTGATGAGGTATATACCATACTCTGCCATCGTTGTGTTTGAGCTCCTTGCTTGGCACTTCCACTGCGTAGCCTTTGGTCAGCAGGTCTGACATGAATTTCCGGTATTCTTTGTGGAAGTCGGAATTCTTGCTGAGCTTCTTCTTCAGACCTGCTGCACGTTGCTCAGCAACACATCTGTTGTTAGGCATCACGACTGTCTTGTTTCTCAGAGGCATTCCAATGCTGTAATGTCCATCGACCTTCTTGATTGTCTCAGACGGACTTCATAAACTGAACATCCTCTCGTGACATTTCAGACTTTTCTTCACAAGCATGCTCTGGAAAGTCGTGATTGTACTGCTGCAGCAGCATGCTGTCCGCACCACTGACTGAGATACGGTTGACTGAAACCTTTCGACCAGTGCGGTTCGACTTGTGGTGGTCACAACGTTTTTGAAGAGGGCCGTTGACTACCCAGCCTAGGGTGGTCTTCACTGCATAAGGCCCGTCGTCTTGGCTGTGGATGATCTTCCACAGCTCCATTGCTGTGTGAGCAGTTGACATCTGCTTCGATCTGTGGTAACTGTATTTCTTTCAGCAGATACGGCCACCGTTCCAAATCCTTCTCCACAGGAATGTTTTCCTTAGTCACAGGTATGTCTGAGTGGGTGAACACAACTGGCAGGCCAATGTACTTGTTCTCTGATAAACCGCATACCTCCAGATCTGAGAGCACGTAACTGGACACATGCTTCTCCTGTCCCATAGTACGCAGTAATATCTGAGTCTTCTTCCCATCAACACCAAGCTGCCTCATCAACCTCCCGGAGCAAAACGTAGCGGAACTTCCTGAGTCCATGAACGCATACGTTTCTACAGTCTTGTTGCTCTTTTTGGATTTGATACGCACAGGCACAATAGACAAAATGCAATCACTGCCTCCGGCCCCAGTGGCTCCACAGGTTTCACTTGTGAGGGTGTTTTCTATTGCAGTACATGCATGGCTCCTGAAAGGCATTTGTATGCTGAGAGCAGTTCTTACTTGGTTCTGAGGTGTCACCTGCGGCAGGTGTGACACTTGTAGCGAAGCCGCTGGTACCTTTTGTTCCACCTCCTCTAGCTGCTGTCGTGCTCGACTTCACTTTTTCTTTCTCGTCGGATGACTCTTTGACATCACCGAAGAGTGGATCTGAAACTATCTTAGTTTGCCTGTCGATGAACTTCACAAGATCAGAGAATCTTGCTCTCCTTCCTTCTTTCTCTTGCACTTCAAATGCAATAACTCTCCATCTTTCTCTAAGTCTGAAGGGCAACTTCGAGACGATGATTCTGAGATTGACTGGGTTGTTCATCTCCTCCATGTCCTTCATGACAGTGTTACATCCAGTGAGGAAGATGGAAAAGCTGTGTAGCGTCTTGGCATCTTCTGACTTGATCTGCGGCCATTTAACAGCTTTGTCTATGTATGCTGTCGCTATCTTTAGCTCGTTGCCGTAGTGGTAGGTCAGCAGTTTTCTTGCTTCACTGTAGCCTTGTTGTGCACTCATGTGTTGGCAACTTCTCACAAGGTCTCTTGGTTCACCGCTCGTAAATTGCTCTAGTTAGTACAAGTGGTCTTCATCACTATCAGTTCTACTGTGGACGATGTGTTGAAAAGCCTTCACGAATGGCATGAACAGGGACTTCTCGGTGGGGAAGGGTTTGGTTGGATCGAGTTTGGATGAAACCCTTTGTGGACTTTGATTGCATCTATTAGTTCTGTGTCGTGCTTTTGGGTTCTACCTGTTCTGGTACCGTTACACACTCTGTTTCAAGCAGTATTCATATTGCCGCCATTTTCTCGCGGGGAACATTCTGGAACATTCTCGAACATTCTCTTACCTACATTTTGATGTCGTATAGATGACGTATGTGGAGTTAATATTGTGACGATCACATATATGTAACTATGGAAACAAACAGACTTATACTTTTAGATTTATGAGCCTCGGAATGACAGGAGTCCAGCCACTCTGTTTCAAGCAGTATTCATATTGGCGCCATTTTCTCACGGGGAATGTTCTAGAGCCCCCCCAGAAGGGGCGTGGCTATGGCCGCGCGCACAGAGGGGAGTGGTTATAGCGGTGACGCCGTAGCCACGCCCCCTCGTCGCGCCAATGGCGCCACCGCCAAACATACAGAGACACACACGTGTTTGGTCACACAATCAAGACTTAGTAATGACCTTGCTAATACAAAAGTACAGTTTTATTTGTAGGTATTGCTAATGAAACATTACTTCAAAGTACATGCATGTATCTCTCTACTCCTCTCCTACACATCTGTGTGTGTGTGTGTGTGTGTGTGTTATCGCTTGCTTATATGGCAGCAGGCACCCTCAAAATGTCCCTGGAATTTTTCTACTTATTATTATTATTTCCCTCTCCCACGTGTCCCGCATTGTCCTGCAAAAGCAGTTCTGCTGTCCTGCAACTGAACAATTTTGACCTGGTCACCCTAAACCTGATCTTGTTAGTATATGTTGTGGACCGGAACGGTCTGAGAAGGGGGGAGAGAGCTTTCCCTTTGAGCACTATAGACCATCTGTCGCAGCCTGCCATGTTTGGCGGGAAAATGACTATAAAGATTATGAACTCCTTTGTCTCTTTGGCTCCTTCGCTCTCAGACCCCACTGTTGTGTGTCTGACTGAGAACGACCCATCAGCGCTGATTATATTGTAACGATCCTCGGGGTGAGAGAATGAATGTCCGGTCAGGATTACAAGTTGAACAACTTGTTTATTAGTAACAATGATTTCACAGGTTACTGTTATAGGAGATATTTTCCGGTATATTCTTAAGAATGTCTTGTCAATATGCTATGTGTGTGAATTAAGTGAGGAGAGACAAAGAGTAACTAGAGACACACACCTGTCACCCATGTCTATATTGAGGTTTCCAAAATGGTTGAGTTGAAGGTTTCTTGTGTCTAAACATACATATATGATGGTAAGGTATGCGGACGTCGAGAGACGGACAGGAGCCAAACTAAGCAGATGGACGTAAGCCAATCAGAGCAGAGTTTTATCTTGAGTCAGGAATAGGAGAGAGAACCTATGTTGCGGTAACCACAAAAGGGTTTTGGAATGTGTAGCATGACCATGTGACGATGACCATGTGACGATGACCATGTGACGCATGACCATGTGACGATGACCATGTGACGATGTGAATATAAGTCAGAGTCAAAGAGGAGTGAATTCAGTCTCTTCTGCAGAATTATTGTCATTATTGGCTATGGCGAATAAAGTCTTTAACCTTCAAACTTTGGTCTCCCCGGCATCTCCCTCTTACGAATGTCAGAGTATTGGTCATTTTCCACGACACTGTCTGGCCGTAACCTACGCCAACCAAACCCAGACTCAACTAAACTCCCGCTCAAAACATAACAACTCCCCCTTTATTACGAGCCCCTCCCACTTCATTATGATTTGCCACCCACCCAGATTGACAGGTAACACCTTCCAATAAACGCACACGGGAACGGCTGCATCAGAACAACACAGAATACACATAACACATAATTAACGTCCAGGGTCATTACAATATGTATCGATACTTAATAAATGTTGTTTACTATACTGGCCTGAAATCCACTGGTGACGGAGTTGTTTCTTATTTCTTAACAGATTTCCACCACAACACCCCTACTAATTATTGAGTTCAGGTGTTTCAGCCACACCCATTGCTAACAGGTGCATAAAATCAAGCACATAGCCATGAAATCTCCACAGACAAACATTTACAATTCAGAATGGTTCGTAAAGAGCTCAGTGACTTTGAACGCGGCACTGTCATAGGATGCCATCTTTGCCACAAGTCAGTTCGTGATATTTCTGCCCTACTAGATCAACCATAAGTGCTATTATTGTGAAGTGGAAGCACCTAGGAGCAACAACAGCGTGGCCACGAAGTGCTAGACCACGCAAACTGGGGGGCCGACGAGTGCTGAAGCGCGTAGCACGTAAAAATTGTATTACTCACTGCAGAGTACCAAACTGCCTCTGGAAGCACCGTCAGCACAAGAACTGTGCGTCGGGAGCTTCATGGAATGGGTTTCCATGGCCAATCAGCTGCACACAAGGCTCACATCACCATGCGCAATGCCAAGCGTCGGTTGGAGTGGTGTAAAGCACACCGGAACTGGGACTCTGAAGCAGTGGAAACGTGTTCTTTGGAGTGATGAATCACGCTTCACTATCTCGTAGTCTGATGGATGAATCTGGGTTTGGCAGATGCCAGGAGAACGTTACCTTCCGAAATGCAAAGCCGTCCCAGAAGAGTGGCAGCTGTCATAGCCGCAAAGGGGGTCCGACTCCATATTAATGCCCATGCTTTTAGAATGGGATGTCCAACAAGCTCATATAGGTGTGATGGTCAGGTGTCCACTGACTTTTGGCCATATAGTGTACATAACACAATCTAAATTCTACACGCTATATTGACGTTTAACCCCAGGATACTTTTAATTTCTACTCTGTTCAATGTCTGTTCAATTCCAGAAAAGCGCATTCTTTGTTTGCAAAAATAAAATAAACTATAGAGTATATATTTGTTCGACCCAGCTGTTTAGATTCATAGATCATATTTAAAGGAAAGGCGGTGCACATCCGCATGGGGGACCAGGAGATGGTGCAGGAGGTCTGGTTAGCCCACATCCAGGACCCGTGCATCATCGGCCTGGACCTGCTGGCCCGTTGGGCGGCCCAGATCGAGCCAGGCTCACCATTGGTGCAGAGACCACTGTGCTCCACACCGGCCTGTGAGGTCGTCTACGCCAGCCGTTGGGAGGTCATCTACGCCAGCTGTCAGGGGGTCATCTACGCCAGCCGCCGGAGGTCGTCGACACCAGCCACCGGGGAGTCGTCGACGCCAGCCGCTGGGGGTGGTCATCGACGCCAGCCGCCGGGGGGTCGTCTACGCCAGCCGTAGCAGTACTTGGTGGGGGCCCCGATGGAACGCGTGGGGGTGGACATCCTCGTACCTTTCCCCACCACTGACACCGGCAACCGCTACGTGCTCGTGGCCATGGACTACTTCACCAAGTGGCCGGAGGCATATGCGGTGCCGGATCAGATGGCAGCTACCACAGCCGAGAGACTGGTGGAGGAGATGTTCGCCCAGTTCGGGGTCTCTGCAGAGCTCCACAGCTACCAGGGCCGGAACTTTGAGTCCCAGGTGTTTGGCGAGGTGTGCAGGCGACTGGGGGTGAGCAAGACGACGACCATGCCATTGCACCCCCAGAGTGATTCTCTGGTTGGTTGAGTGTTTCAACCGCACCCTGGCAACTCAGTTAGCCATCCTCACCAGCCACCACCAGCGGGACTGGGACCGCCACCTGCCTCTCGTCCTGTGGTCCTACTGGACTGCGGTACAGGAGTCCAGCCAGGAGTCCAGGAGATCGCTGGGGAAGTGGAACTGGATTACTACTGTCGGCTGACGGACCGCATGAGGGTGGACCACGAGTACACCCGCCAGGCCCAGTCAAACTCAGGGGTGCAGCAGAAGCGGGCCTATGATACCCACTGTCGGGGGCAAGCCTTTGCGGTTGGGGACACGGTGTGGGTGTACTGTCCTACCCGCACCAAAGGTGTGTCCCCCAAGCTGCGCAGCCACTGGCGCAGGCCGGCCGACATCTTGGGGCAGATCACGGAGGTGGTGTACCGGGTGCGTATTCCTGGACAGGGCCGGATGGTAGTGCTGCACCGGGACAGACTTGCACCATACCGCCCTGCTTGCTGTGGAGAAAGGGGGTCGCGGCAGCCCACGATGACCCGACCAGCGCGGTCCTCCTAGGAGCCCCGGAAGGCCCGCTCGACGTGGGATTATGTTTTGAGTGATGGGGTTGTCGGGGATGACTAACCCCTCAAGAGGGGGCTATGTAGCGGCCGGGGGGGGGGGGGGGCGGGGTCACCACCTGGCCGCGCTGATGAGATTTCCTTAACAAAGGAAATCTCACCCATGAACTCCCCAAATACAGACAGTTTATTAAATGCCCGACCAGAGAGGAGAACATTCTGGATCACTGTTACACCACAGTAAGCAGTGCTTATCACGCCGTCCCCCGAGCTGCACTGGGACACTCTGACCACGTCATGGTCCACCTGATTCCTGCATACAGGCAGAAATTAAAGCTCTCTAAACCTGCTGTGAGGACATCAAAGAAGTGGACCAGTGAAGCTGTGGAGAATCTTAAGGCGTGTTTGGACTGCACTGACTGGGATGTTTTCAGGACTGCTACCAACAATCTGGACGAGTACACAGAGGCTGTGACAGCCTACATCAGCTTCTGTGAGGATAGCTGTGTACCATCATGCACCAGGGTGAGTTATAACAATGACAAACCCTGGTTCACAGCCAAACTCAGACAGTCAAGGGCAGAGAAGGAAGATGCGTTTAGGAGTGGGGACAGAGCTTTGTTTAAAGAGTCAAAGTACAGGTTTAGCAAGGAGGTGCGAGTAGCTAAACGACTGTACTCAGAGAAACTTCAAAACCAGTTCTCAGCCAATGACTCTGCTTCTGTCTGGAGGGGGTTCAGACAGATCACAAACTACAAAGCAAAAACCCCCCACTCCATGAATAACTCACGCCTGGCCAACGACCTGAATGAGTTCTACTGTCGCTTTGAAAGACAATGGGACAGTCCTGACACCATGCCCCGTGACACCATCCACCAGCTCCAGTCCACCAGCCCCACCTCCCCCAGCACAGCAGGAGCCTGGGCCTCCCCACAGCTGCCCATCTCAGAGCCCCCCTCCCCCCCCCCACCTCAGCGACACCTCTGTCCTTACTGGAAAGAGATGTAAACAGGATTTTCAAGAGGCAGAATCCCCGCAAAGCAGCCGGGCCAGACTCTGTCTCTCCATCCACCCTGAAGCACTGTGCTGATCAGCTGTCCCCGGTGTTCACAGACATTTTTAACACTTCTCTGGAGACTTGCCATGTACCCGATTGCTTCAAGTCCTCCACCATCATCCCCGTCCCCAAAAAGCCAAGGACCACAGGACTTAATGATTACAGACCCGTTGCCTTGACCTCTGTGGTGATGAAGTCTTTTGAACGCCTTGTGCTGTCCCACCTCAAATCCATCACAGACCTTCTCCTGGACCCCCTGCAGTTCGCCTACAGAGCCAACAGATCTGTAGACGATGCAGTAAACTTGGCCCTTCACTTCGTCCTCCAGCACCTGGACTCAACAGGAACCTACGCCAGGATCCTGCTTGTGGATTTCAGCTCTGCTTTCAACACAATCATCCCATCTCTGCTACATGACAAGCTTTTCCAGCTGAGCGTGCCTGACTTTACCTGCAGGTGGATCACAGACTTCCTGTCTGACAGGCGGCAGCACGTGAGGCTGGGAAAACACATCTCTGACTCCCGGACCATCAGCACCGGTTCCCCCCAAGGCTGCGTTCTTTCCCCTCTGCTCTTCTCCCTGTATACCAACAGCTGCACCTCCAGTCACCAGTCTGTCAAGCTCCTGAAGTTCGCGGACGACACCACCATCATTGGACTCATCTCTGGTGAGGATGAGTCCGCCTACAGGTGGGAGATCGACCATCTGGCGACTTGGTGCAGTCAGAACAACCTGGAGCTCAACGCTGTGAAGACAGTGGAGATAGTTGTAGACTTCAGAAAGAACCCAGCCCCACTCACCCCCATCACACTGAGAGACTCTCCAGTCGATATTGTGGAGTCCTGCCGCTTCCTGGGAACCATCATCTCCCAGGACCTCAAGTGGGAGCTGAACATCAGCTCCATCACAAAAAAAGCCCAGCAGAGGATGTTCTTCCTGCGGCAGTTGAAGAACTTCAACCTGCCAAAGACGATAATGGTGCACTTCTACACTCCCATCATCGAGTCCATCCTCACCTCCTCCATTACCATCTGGTACGCTGCTGCCACCGCCAGGGACAAGGGCAGACTGCAGCGTATCATCCGCTTCGCAGAGAGGGTGATTGGCTGCAATCTGCCATCTCTCCAGGACCTGTATGCCTCCAGGACCCGGAGGCGTGCAGGAAAGATTGTGGCCGACCCCTCTCACCCCGGACACAAACTGTTTGAAACACTTCCCTCTGGCAGGAGGCTGCGGTCCATCAGGACCAAAACCTCTCGCCACAAAAACAGTTTCTTCCCATCTGCAGTTAGCCTCATTAACAAGGCCCGGGACCCCCACTGACACAGACTCTTATCCCGCCTCCATAGACACTACACATGACATTAACGCACAGCCCACACCCGTTCCATATTCTGAAAAATCATTTTGTATTGTAAATATCTCATCATTCTGTATTGTAAATATCTCATCATTCAGAAATCATTCTGTATTGTATATACCATTCATACTATTCTACTTTATTTTATATGTATGCCTCTTGTCATTTTTGCACTACTTGCTTTTAATGCTTTTTAACTCTTATTATTATTATTATTATATTGTCTGTATGCACCAACAACCACAGCAAATTCCTCGTATGTGAAAACTACTTGGCGAATAAAGCAATTCTGATTCTGATTCTGATGACGTAGGGGCCAGAGGGGTTACTGGGAAAGTTTGTGTGTCGTTATGTTTTGGGTTATTAAGCAATGTTCGAGTGATCTATGGTTATCATTTGTCATGTTGCGCCACCGTTGGGGAAAGGTGTTGTCTAGAGTGACCCCCGGTTGGTGATTGTTCATTGAGTGTGGGCATTAATAAATGTTGACTCTGGGGTCGTGCGGTGTATGGGGCACAGAGCAACAAGAGAAACAGTACTCCATGTCCGACTCCTATCTGTTAGTGATGTTATGTTCGCGAACGATCGGATTCTTTTGAACGGCTCTTTGGAACGAACGAAGGGAACCGAGTCGTACTTGGTGAGAGCCGTTCTTTTTATCGTTCGTTCACTGGCTGCCCTAAATCCACTCCCCTTGACGTGAACACTGAGAAACATCTGTTTTTGTCAAAGCAGCTCAGGGATTTTTCTCTATTTTATTTGTTATACTTGAAATATTGTTCAGAAGTAGTTTTACTATTATTCAAAATTCTCTCGTGTGAAATGTTTTTTGTTTGCACTAAAATCTGTTCTGCACAAAAGTGTATTACACTTATTGTGCCAATAAAAAGTTTTGTAATATTAAGTTGCATGAACTGCATTCAAGGCAACTTTATTTACATAACGGTACATTCAAATTAGTACATTCACTGACATTAATACGGCGCCAACTTGTGTAATGTTTACAGTGCAGATCATTGACATTAAGGTCTGGCAATACAGTCAATCATTATCCTGGTGATTATTTCAGATATACCAAGTAAGCCGGCCCTAAAAAAATATATATATACTGTGGTAACCCGAGGGCAATAATGCACGCACACTTTTAATTCAGCTTAGTGTTTTACTGAAAACATGCTCACGGCATAACATCTTAAGAAAGGCGGGGCATTCCGACACCGTGCGCACTTCAAGACCCCCCCCCCCCCTGGCGGAGTACAGGTATAGGCACAAAGGTTCCGGGGTGCCGGATATAAATGAGTGCAACACTAATCCAGTCTCTAACACTTCTCCCCCTTTAAGTAAACACTTATAATACGGTTAAACAAACACCACTGACTTTGCATGTATGTCCCCTTATAAAAGTACAGTATAAGCGCGTTAGGGCGAGTCCCAAAATCCTCATTCAAAATGCATTGGAGGCTCATTTTCCAAAAAAAAAAGTTTTAACATGAGTCAATGGGAGAATTCTTGGCCGATTTTCCACGTCAATGAAATCGCCCAGAGAGGCGGGACCATTTGAAACACGACTTGAAGCTGACGATTCTGATTGGACAATGACAGATAATAATGTCTAGAACACTGATAACTACTTTTGCTGTGATAGAATTGGTTAGAAAAAAAAATCCTCTTTCTCCCAGTAGGGAGAGCGTCGCCCCTATACACCGTCCACCCCTGCCGGTACCGGTATCGGTACCTGAGTTCCGATGCCAAAACGATACTTTCTTCGATACCCATGTGTAAATAAAAGCACATTTCATAATGCAATTGCCGGAACATGTTTTTACTGTAATACAAGTCTTTTTACATGAGTTTTTCCAAATAGAAAGAGTCCAAGTGTCATTCATTTCAAGTATGAAATATTTATTGCTCCTTTTTCAATTAGACCAGTGTTTTTCAACCACTGTGCCGCGGCACACTAGTGTGCCGTGAGATATTGTCTGGTGTGCCGCGGGAAATTATCCAATTTCACCTAATTGGTAATTGAAAACAAATTAATTAGTATCCGCAAATAATGTGCCATTGTCGAGTGTCTGTGCTGTCTAGCCCTCTGAGGTCGACAGATGCGCCGGCGCGTTTTCGAAATGTTTCTATTAATAACTTCGAATATACGGCGTAGAAAGGTGGTTCAGATATTATATAATATATTTATCATATCTAAAATTTTGATATGAAACACTTAGGAATTGTGTTATTTGCAACTAAAAGAAAATACCCCTAGACCTCAGAGGGCTAGTGATCGGGAGAGTAACCATGTAATACTCTTCCATATCAGTAGTTGGCAGCAGATAGCTAATTGCTTTGTACTTTGAGACAAGAGAATTAGTGTAGTGATGCATGGATGCGTCAGGTGGCGGTGACAGTGGCATTGTGGCTAGCGAGACTATACGGTGACAGTGATGGAGACGTTTTTGAAAAGGAAAGATGCCAACTCCGAACTGGACCCTGGACAAAATTCGGACCCAGATGAAGGCCCAAGTATGAGTGGAGGTCAAAAGAAAGCAAAGATGGTTAGCTCAACCAAAGTCTCTGGCGTGAGGCAATACAGCGAAAGCTATCTTTCATTTGGATTTACTTTCACCGGGATGCAATGAAACCGACTCCGTTGTGCTTGGTGTGTGGTGAAAAGCTATCCAACAGTGCTATGGTCCCAAGTAAGCTTAAACGCCATCTCCAAACGAAACACCATTCGCTTCAAAACAAGAATGCGGACTATTTTGTTCGCCTGCGTGAACACACGGAGAAACAGGCAACTTTCATGAGAAAAACCACAAAGGTAAATGAGAGAGCCCTTAAAGCTAGCTACCACGTTGCTGAACTTGTAGCTAAGTCAAAAAAGTCGCACACTGTGGCAGAGACATTAATACTTCCCGCCTGCAAAGCCATTGTAAATGAGATGCTCGGACCTGAAGCGGTTAAAGAAATAGCCAAAGTCCCTATCTCAGATAACACAATTTCCAGACGTATTGATGACATGTCTGCAGACATCGAAAGTGTGGTTTTTGAAAAGATCCGTATCAGTAAGAAATTTGCATTGCAACTTGATGAGTCTACTGATATTAGTGGACATGCTCAACTCAACCAATGTGCGTTTTGTGGATGGAGACGCAATCAGAGAAAACTTCCTTTTTTGCAAGGCATTGACAGAAAAAACAACAGGAGGGGACATTTTTCGGGTCACATCAGAATATCTTGAACAAGGAGGACTTAAGTGGGAAAACTGCACGAGTGTCTGCACTGATGGAGCTGCAGCCATGGTCGGGCGCACCAAAGGCTTTGTAAGCAGAGTGAAGGAAAGAAACCCAGATGTGATTGTTACGCACTGTTTTTTACACCGTGAGGCCCTCGTAGCCAAGACTTTACCAGCAGACCTAGTTCCTGTGTTGGATGATGTTGTGCGCATGGTAAACTTTGTAAAGTCACGACCCATGAAAAGTGAGGAAATAGGAGCTGAGCATAAAGTCTTGCTGTTTCATACGGAGGTCCGGTGGTTGTCCCGCAGCAAGGTCTTGGCCCGTGTGTATGAGCTGCGGGAGGTACTTAAAAGTGTTTCTGACAAATGAGGTCCGATTACGCAAAGCTGCTTGCAAGTGATGAGTGGTGTGCAAGGCTGGCATACCTGGCAGATATTTTTCATCATCTGAATGAACTGAACACACGAATGCAAGGCCGAAATGAAAACCTGCTTACAAGCACAGATAAAATAAATGGATTCCGTTCAAAGCTGCACCTCTGGCAACAACATGTGGAACGTGCCAACCTTGACATGTTCCCACTCACCAAGAAATGGCAAGATGTCAACAATGCTACATTGTGTGAGATAATAGGTAAACATTTAAAAACTCTTGAGGAGAAGATGTCATTTTATTTCTCTTCAGCCTCCACTGAATGCCTTGACTGGGTTAGGGACCCATATAGCTCAGCATCAGTTGGTGGAAAGGACATGACTTTACAGGAGCAGGAGGAACTAACTGAACTGAAACAAGACCGTGGATTAAAGCTAAGCTTTGCTGATCTACCTTTGGACAGTTTTTGGTTGGCTACTGCCAAGGAGTTCCCCATTCTGGCAAACAAAGCTATTTTGACATTGCTCCCATTTTCCACGACATATCTGTGTGAGGTGAGCTTTTCAAGCCTGACTGCTATAAAAACTAAAAACAGAGAGAGACAGAGCTGTTCGTGTGCGTCTTTCTTCGATTCCTGCCAGGATATCAGCTCTGTGTTCATCCAAACAGGCCCAGGTTTCACACTGAGTGAGTAGAAATATGAACGATTAGAAAATACTTTTTCTTTGTGTTTATTTGATTCCTATTCAAGACACTTTGATGAGAACGACTTTATATTGTCAATAAAGGCTACAGAGTTTCATTTTTTAACATTTTCTGCTGGTGGTGTGCCTCGTGATTTTTTCAATGAAAAAAATGTGCCTTGGCTCAAAAAAGGTTGAAAAACACTTAATTAGACAATTAGTAAACTAGGCCTTGTTTCCCATACATTGATTTATTTGTGGCGGCCCACAACAGAATGAAAACTGAGCTTTAATGATCCCACACCCCCCTCCAAATTCACCAGATTACGCCTTATAGTTTTAACTTGAAAAAGTCTAACATTTTCACACACAGAGAAAGAAGCTCTCAAATTGCACCAGATTGATGCATTTTAAGTTTAAAATGTCCACATTTTTTACTTACTCTATCCATGTTGAGGAAGCAGTCTGTTCCCCGTTATCGTTAACGTTACCGCTGGTAGAAACGTCAGTAGTGCAGCTCTCTTGTCTCAGGTTAATGACGTGCAAGATTAAATGCTTCATTAAATTAGAAGTGTTGCCACCCGCGCCAGCTATGGTCTTATCACAAATAATGCATTTTGCACCATCCCTACTTTTTACAAAATGTAACCAGACCTTGGACCGTGGTTTGGACATTTTTCCACTCTCCGCAAATGCGGACATCCACATGGCTCGGTGTTTACATGCGTAGTGACGTAGTAACGCAAGGACGCAATTAACGGAGCCCCGCCCCCCAGAGACGCTGACTCGGAGCCCGACGCGCGCCTCACGGGAGCGTAATTGCGCATCCTTGGTGCAATATCTGTGATGTCCACCAATGTCCAAAACAAAAATACACCCTTGCATACCGCCACCTAAACCAGCAGTCACTGGTTAGATTTAGATTTAGATTTTAGATTTTAGAACAAATATAGTGATTGTACGGAGCCCCCCTCGGGTCACATGATAAAAAAAAACAATGATGTGTAAATCTTTTTTACTAAAACGGTTTAGTAAACCGTTTCCTCGGATTAGCAAATCGTGCGCACGGTTTACTAACTCGTTCCCTCGGATTCGTAAATCGTGCGCACGGTTTACTAACTCGTTCTCTCGGATTCGGAAATCGTGCACACGGTTTACTAACTCGTTCCCTCGGATTCGGAAATCCGTGTGCATGGTTTACTAAATCGTTCCCTCGGATTCGGAAATCGTGCGCACGGATTCGTAATCCACATGCCCTCTTCTGTTCTTCGGCGAATGCACCTGCCTTGTGTGGACCGTGGTGACCACTTCTTCTCAATAAGTCCAATTAATCTACATTTACGGGCAGATTTAACGATAGAGAAATCAGTGATATTGATTTAGCTTTGTGTTTTTGTACTTTCACAGATTTTATGTGTAATTGTGCATTTTTTCTGAGCACTTGCAAATGCAGGGTTTCCCCATTGCCAGGTAACTAGGGTAAGATGCTACACGATGCTAAGTGCTATTTTGTGCTTTTCACTCGAAAACCAACCTTTAGGCAAACGGTCAAGCAGCTAATATTAACTATTAACGAGTTGCCTTCCCATGCCTGTTAACCAAGCCTTGTTGCGTCAACATGATAGTTGGCTATAACGTTAAAACTCATACAATTAGGTGCCAAACTCGGTTGGGGAAGACAGCCAGGCTGCTCCTCGCAGGTATGCCTTCTGTCCGGTCCCACTGTCTGGGTGCTGCAATGAACGTTACAGCTGTAACGTTGTCTGTAGCTAAGCTAGCAGCTTGCTAGGTTAGCTACAGACAACGAGCACCACACGTGTTAACGTGACGTACTTCTTTGATAGAATGGATCACGATTTCATAACCTTTCTCCGAGAGCAATGGAGGCTAGATGAGACGGTTGTCTCCACCTTCATCAACGAGAAGGTATGTAATGTTAGCTATAGCTTATGTGTATGTGATATAAAGCCTTGATTCTCAACCATTTGGTTGTTACCACAAGTTGGTCATGGTACCCTTCTGACTAGTTTAGGGACATGTGTACATTAGAACACCGCCATACTTATAATAATAGGCACCGATTTAAACATTTAAACACATTTTATCCAGCGATTTTGGGATCAAATATGCATGTTTTGGTGTCGTTGGAAAGATAACTTCTTATATTTAATTTGAACCTATAACCTACCAATAGATTTGAGTGTATATTTAAAAAGCTCTCCGTACAAATGTGTGTATATTTCACTTGATAAATGAGGCTCATTGTTTTAAATAATTTCCTTTCATCTCAAGGCCCTCCTTGCAGCTCCCTGAGGCCTGGAACCAGTCCCATTCCAAAGCCTTTCTTGCCTAATCTTGACTAAACTATGATTTGCTTCTGTATGTACTATGAGCTCTAGGAATAAAACAGACAAATAATTCCAACTGTGATACTTCCAGCACCGCGGCTTCATGGGCAACATCAAATTTAGGTTGTGATGCAAAACCGGTAGCAGGTGAGAAATCAAATATCACGGTGGTTTTGGATGTTTTTAAACTACTAAATAAACTAAGGATTAGAAGCAATTGTTTCCATCCAGCTACTTTCTTACTTTCTTAATTTGTTTGTTTTTATTTTGAGGCGCTTTTACTCTGATCGCCCTATTGATTCGTTAAGAAGACGTCCATCACATAAATAGCGCCTTTCTAGTAATATATCAGCCGGTTGGGGAGCTTCCTGGCTGTGTGTAAGAGAGACAGAGGGAGAGAGCGCAGACTTGACCATGAAATTACATGCTTATTCCACATAATTGTATAGGCAATGGAAAAATGACTGCTTTATCCATAGTGTGTTTTCAGTCACGTGACTAAACGTCATACCAAAAGCTAAGAATTATGTCAAATTCAATGAAAGTAGGGTCAATTCCATGTGCCAGACAGGTAGCAAAGGCTATTGCAAAAACCCCACCATGACTGCCATTAGCTTACTGTTGTACAGATGCAACAGTAATTGTAGGTGCCAGGTATACTTTGTGTTATTGTTTATTATATGCTATTGGATTATTGGTCACATACAGGATGAACGAATGGAGGGGGTGAGCGGGGAAGTCCTACTTTTGCTGAACGCTTTGACACCGCCATCACAGGCGTTTCATCGTTCGTTTTTACCTGCAATAAACCAACAAAACGCAGTACTTTGGAGCAGTGAGTCATTGACAGCCAGTGCGTCGGGCAGGTATACTTTCCCCCTACTTAGCCTCTCGGCGACTAAGTTTGTTTTCTGATAGTCACCTACAGTAATGTTGAATTGTGTTCCAACCATAGAGCTCATTTCTTCTTCAATTTCATACGAAACAATGTTGAAAAGACAACTTAACTTCATTTACAGAGCATAACACAGACCCAGGGCCTGTTGCCTGTGTGTAGGATTTGGATAAAATCTGATGAGACAATGTCAAAGTTTCTGACATATTCAGACAGCATACATTTAGCATTTGTTTAATGTTTTTGCTCCATTTTCACAACATATACTCGTTGAATCAATATTGTTGTTCAACTCTGCCATCCAAATTGCTAAGACACGTGGTGAATCTCAATGGTTTGGTTACGGCGCACCCAGCTTTTGGTACACCAACATGGCCGCGCCTCGTTCTGGTGTTACTCACTACGTCATCTGAAAACACTATTGTACCCATTTCGGTTGTTTTTTCTGCTATGCTGTCCATGGGGGTTGTTATGTTTACCTAACAAGTTATTGCATTGATTTCACAATAATTTAAACTGAAATAAGTAAAAGATGTTATAATTTAACTAGCAATTTGGTTAACCTTCCAAAGGTAATTCCAGTCCAGATCTTCTGGTTTTAACTCGCAATGTGGCATTTAACCTAATGACTGTGACTAGACACAGCTTTGGCCGTTTGCTATGAGCTTCAGGGTCAGGAAGCGACTAGTAATGCTTGACTGTGGCTAGTCATGGTGTGGTCGGCTGAGCAGCTTTTCAGTTGTAGCACTCCAGTTTTGTCAGTACCTATGGTCAGTGTCAAATCATGTGTTAAATTGCTGCACGTTATACATCATTAAGTATACACTGTGTGCATAATTATTATGCAAGTCCATATTCTAATGAAATAGCATCTCCAAGAGCATTTTTTTCAACTGAAAACCATATTAACCTCATTAACATTTTCAGGTGACTTAATTGCTTTATTGAGAGAGGGTGTGGCTTAATGTGAGAAATGCCTTAAATTCAGGTGTGCATAATTATTAGGCAGCTTTTTGCTGCCGACAAGTCCACATATTTAACATGCTAGATATCTCTCGGGCGTCGGCGAGGCGTCGGCGATGCATTGGTGAGGCATCGGCGACTCTCCACATCGCGTCTTTGAGCGGTCACACTACAGAATCACCGCTCACGGGAACGTGCTATGATTTGCCCCCGAGCTGGGGCTTTTGTCGGCGATTGCAAAAAAGTTGTCGGCGACTGGAAAATCAGGCTCAAATTGGGTAGTCTGAATTCGGCTTAAAGGGCTAAAACATGAGGTGTTTATTGGAGTCGTCGTTAATCTTTCTCCTTGTTTGTGTTTCTCCCCAGGCAGTGTTTGAGTGAGAAGTAGGATGAATCAACTCCCTCCACCCTAACCTCTCACCGGCTGTCATCTTTCCTCCTCCCATGGATAAGCTGGAGTTAATAGAACTTTACTTTAACTTGGGCCTGAAATACAAGGACATTCTCCATATTTTGAGTGCAAAACACAGGATTGTTCTCAGCTTGAAAACCCTAAATCGAATCCTGAAGAAGAATGGACTGTTTCGTTGAAAACATTTTGACAGTTTGGCAGAAACTATTCGGTTCATAAGGGAGGAGCTCCAAGGCTCGGGGGCTCTGCATGGCTACAGGTGGATGTACACTAAATGCAAAGAAAGGGGATTGCATGTACGGAAAGAAGATGTACGCCTAATTCTATCCACTCTTGACCCAGAGGGCACAGAAATCAGAAGAAGTAGAAGACTAAACAGACGAGCATACTTAAGGGCCCAATTTTGTATGGCATGTTGATTCATATGACAAATTAAAGCCATTCGGTATATGCATCAATGGAGCTATTGACAGGTTCTCAAGAAGAATACTATGGTTGAATGCATACTGTACCAGCAGTGACCCCAAAGTTATAGGAGGTTATTTCCTCGAGACAGTAGGGGAGCTAGGTGGATGCGCCCGTATCCTGAGGACAGATATGGGGACGGAAAACAGCTCTACATGGGATATGCAACGGTACCTACGTCGCAATGATGATGATGCTCATGGGGGTGAAAGGAGCTTTATTTATGGCCGAAGCACAAGCAATCAAAGAATAGAGAGCTGGTGGGGATTTCTACGTAAAGAGTATGTGGACTTCTGGCTCGAACATCTTCACAGACTTAAAGATGAAGGTGCATTTGTTGGGGACTTCTTGGACAAGAACCTTATCTTATTCTGCTTCCTCGGTTTGATACAGCCAAGTGACATCAACAATGGATGGTATAGACATGTCTAGCCTAGCCTACTCTACAAGCCTATGATTAGCCTTTAGCAAAAGCCGTTTTATGCTAAATCAGGTAGGCACAGTACAGAGAGACGTGGGGTTTTTGGAGACAGTACCTCACCACTTGACATGGTTATTCCGTTCCTCCGGTCAGTGGAAAGGAGAGGGAGGGGCGGGGTTATCATTTTTTGTTCTCGCACCAACCACCATCAGCCAATCGTGTAATTGTGGACCACTATGGAGGAGCCGTACGGTTACAAAATTTGGGAGGTGTACAGCGCCTCCGTACGGACTACCTGAGTCCTGACTCTCCGCAATTGCATCATATTGTCGTATGGCCCCTTCGGACTGTGCCTGCTGGATTCAGCATAAATCACGCCTAAATAAATTCACTAGTATGCAACAAGGAAACCTGTTGTTCTCTGAGGTTGTAAAGCAGGTAAATGGTGAATAAAGTTCAGGGAACATGTCTGAAAACACTTAAAGTGCTCCACCAGCCGTTCTTTCTTTATAATGACTAAAGTAGCCCTTTAAAAATCTACCAAAGATGACACCACAAAACACCTTTCGGTCATCTCCCCCAACTAATTGGTCCAATTATAGCCAAATTTGGTTTTCTGTAGCCAAATAGGTTGCAGCTTATAACGTCTGTGCTTGTTTAACTTGTTTGAAAGTATATCTGGTGATCAATGCCTCAACTAGTGTGTGTACCGGTTTTCCCAGTAAGACATCAATAATTATGATTTGGTAATTTCTACTATTTTCACCTCCGCAGGATGAATTGGATTCGACTAAGGAGACCTGGAACAGCCACCTGATTCGTCCATCAAGAAATGAACATGTTCCCCATGGTCGACCTGATGTCATGTATATCATACCCGAATTATATGGCACAGGCGACTATTTGTGTCAGGTGTCGGAGGAAGATCGTACCAGCTGTGGTGACTATCCACCGTCATGACATAGCTTGTGATGAGGATGTGTTCATCCTGTGCACCTACATAATGGCACAAAACAATCTCCATGTTCCTGTGAATGCATTCATGGCAATTGACCTCTACATTTCCCTGAGAGAAGAATTGACTACTTTTAAACATTGAGAGATAGAGGTAGCGACCATGCACAAACGGCATCTACCTCCAAGCAACAAGACTCTGAACTGTACAAGCACGTACGTGTACATGTACGTGTACACACACACACACCCCCATCACTATTCTTTCTGTCATGCCCTCCACTTCTGCTTCCTAGTTTCCGCTAGGTTTGCTGTGTCTCTGCCTGTCTGTCTGTCTATGTGCGTCTGTTCTACATATTGCTGGTAGGCGTGTTGGCTGGCTGGCTGCATCGTTCCAATTCTCTCGCTCCTGTTCTGCTGCTACACACCTGAGGTTTATCAACCTACCTGCTTATCTACTCTGGTCTTCCTGTCACTCCCCGCCAAATCGTAAAGTATTCTAACCTGTTAGTATCGCTTCTTGGCCTCTGCATTATTCCTAGTTTGAGTTTACCTTTCTACCTGAGGTGCAGTCTGTTTACCGTGTTCTCCTTATCTCAAGTACTCTGCTCTCCCTGGCTGCTTCCACCTGCTGGTTCCACTAACATCGACTACCAGGCTGCCTTCTCCAGCCCAGTCACGACCATCGGCTCCAACCAGCATTAGCCAGCCGAGACTCCTGAGCATACAACATTGACCATCAGTTTACAATCTTCAGCCCAGCCACGACCAACAGTCCATCCTGCACAAGCCAGCCAAGACCCTTGTGCATCGACCACCAGCTAAGCCAAGTTATTCCAGCAATAACCAGCTTTTCTGAGCTTACCCGCAAAGCTTAAACTATCCCAGCCAAGCCAAGCTCACCTTGATACGAACTGCCTTCCGCCTAGCCCAGCAGAATAAGACCTCTGTTGTAGTTTGTTGCTCTTTTCTGCCTTTTTCATAAATACTGCCTACATTTTTAGATGATTATTTTTGTTCTAGCTTCCTGTGACTTTTTATTGAATATGTATATACAGTATATATTATCCCTGCTGTTAGTTATGTATATACAATGGGGTCCAGAAGTCTGAGTCCACTATTTACTATCTAAATCAAAACGTTTTTGCTATTTTTATGAAGCTTTGGTTACAGATTAATCAAAATTTACGAATTCGAGGGAACGAGTTAGTAAACCGTGCGCACGATTTGCTAATCCGAGGGAACGGTTTACTAAACCGTTCGCACGGATTTACACATCGTTGTTTTTTTTTTATCATGTGACCCGAGGGGGGGGGGGCTCCGTAGGAGTACAATAACCATGATCGCTTTATTTTTTCTCCATTTTTAAGTGTCATGAAAAAGTTGTCCTTACGAAATCTCCAAGGAGGGGAGTCTTTATTTTGCGTGAAAATATTGTTCATCAGCTGCTTTGGGCCTCTTTTAAAAAGCTCTATTCTGACTGTCAGAGATTCGGTTCGGCCATAATGTGGGATCGTCAGATAGGCTTACTGGCAGGTCAGCAGCCGACCCACCTGCTCTTCTCTCTGTCTCACTCTCACTCTCTTCGCCAAGTTCTTCGCCTGCAGCAGCATTGGCTAGCTGTGCTGCTGTGTCTTCCGCTGCTAGCTGCGACTTACTCAGCCACAGCACTCTTCAACCGCTGCTGCCTGCTCCATTTCTGCGCCATTCCCGGTAACGTTAGCTGAAGACTCGCCGCCGGTGCCACCCGTAAAAAATGCTGTTAATTTTGGATACGCTTCCAGGGCTTTTGTCTTTGAGTGTACGCCGTCTGTGTTAGCTAGCTTATGAACACACAGTATACTAGCAGTAGCACACACCAACGTTTGAGATGGAGAGAGAGCGCAATATCTTTTTTTCAGCGGTTGCGTGGCGCCCATTGGCGCCCCTAGTGGCTTGGCGCCCTGGGCAATTTCCCAATTTGCCCAGCACATGCACCGGCCCTGAGTCTAATAGTTCTTATTTCAGACCAAGGGCACAGCAGCATGACCACTTCTTCAAGGACATCATACTACTCCCCAATCCATCATGGGGAGTAGTATGCAAACAAGGGCCAAAAGTATGGCTTCATAAACATGGGCACATACTCAGTGCCTTTGAATTCCAGAAGGCCTGGGAGTGTTCATCAGGGATGACTTTGGTGAGCACATTCCGGAGGATGTAAGGTAAAGACCTATTCTTCTTCTTCTTCTTCTTGTATGTACACCAGTCTACATACATAACATGCTGTTAATCTACATAGCCTAAAAGCATATTTGTCTTCTTTGTAGCTTCAAATTTCTCATGGCTTGTGGGAATAGGCTGGTGTCCCCTAAGCTCCAGGAGGGTCAGGAGATTAATGCAATCTTAATTCAGAAGATTTATCAAACTAAAGCCCTGTATATTAGACCATCAAGGGACCTTTTGGTAAGTTGGCTTTTTTGTTTGTTTTTTACCACTTAAAGGGGACATATTATGCCACCAGGTGTGAGCGTGATAAGCCATTGCAAGCCATTTCACAATTGCCATGTGACTACCGTCTAGTGACATCACAAGTGGGAATGTCCATCTAGATCAGGGATGGGCAACTGGCGGCCCGCGGGCCGCATGCGGCCCCCACCTCCTCTTTGTGCGGCCCTCAGATCAATTTAGAAACAACGTAATTAATAAAAAAAAGTATCAGTACTTGTAGTACTGATACCGTCCACTAGACGTCGCGAGCTGCGTGCGTGATTTAACAACAGGGCAGCGAACGCGCCAAATGCTGCGAGAGATGAGCACAGCCCTCTGGATGGACGTTAGCTAGCTGTCAACATGAGCAAGAGGAAGATGTCTGAAAAGTGGGAGACATATCTTTTCACTGAATTCAGGGGAAACCAAAATGTTTGATATGATATATAACTTGAGCCGCCACTACAACACCTCACACAAGGACAAATATGACAAGTACACCGGGGCCGGCAGAGCAGTGATCCTAGCGGACCTGAAAGGGAAAGTACAAAAACAGCAGTGCTTTTTCACCCAGGCCACAAGTGTCCAAGAGTCAAGTCTGAAAGCATCATATGCTGTCTCACTCCAGCTTGCCAAAGCAAAGAAGCCACTATCAGAAGGAGAGATGGTGAAAAAATGCGCGATTGAGATGGCTAACGCCTTCGGAGATGATAAAATGGCTAAAAATGTTGAATCGGTGTCCCTCTCCCGACGCACAGTGACTCGCAGGATTTTTGACATTCAAAGTCATGTGGAGGGAAAGCTGAAACGAGTCATGGCAGACTCTTCATACTTTTCGTTGGCGTTAGATGAGAGTACAGACATTACCGATGTTAGCCAGCTACTGGTGTATGCAAGATCAATAAATGCGTCATTTGATGTACACGAGGAACTGTTAAAACTGGTACCAGTGCAGGGCACAACAAAGGGATCGGACATTTTCGACGCAGTGATGGGTGTTGTCAGCGAATATGGTGGATTTGACAAGCTATCTGCCGTTGTTACTGATGGGGCTCCATCAATGCAAGGCTTCGCTGGACTCCTCCGTCAAAGTGGTGTGGATTGCCCGATACTGCACTGCATCATACACCAGGTAAGCCTCATGGATTAGCCAGGATTTTTAATTTACATTGCGGCCTAATTTAAAATTTGGCTGGTCAGCTCGGCTGCTTATAGCTTATCATGGTAAATAAAATTGATTAGCAGGCTATTATTAGCGAGACTGAGCATTGATTCACGTTATGTTATTTCCATACAGGAGGCCCTCTGTGCAAAGCATCTCAATTTCGGGCATGTCATGGATGTGGTAACAAACGTTACCAATCTGATTCGGGGGGGGGGGGAACAGGTCTCTAAACCATCGGAAATTCGTGGCCTTTCTAGAGGAGGTGGATGCTGCCTACAGTGATCTACAGCTGCACACAGACATCAGGTGGATGAGCCGCGGTAAATGCCTGGAGAGGTTTTACGCACTGTGCCTCGAGATTCCCGTGTTTTACTGCGGATACAAGTGTGTACTGTGACACATTGAGGGATCCACAATTTCTGTGACATGGCCTTTCTTACTGACATAACTGGACATCTCAATTACTTGAATGTCCGGTTGTGAAACTTGGAAACTTGGCCTGTTCAAAGATAACCTTGCGTCAGATCCCCCGAATTTGACACACTTCCCCGCATGTGGAGAGCTGCGCAAAGACATCCCCGAATGTGAGACGACGATGCACCGCTACAGAGAAGCCATTGAAATGTTGCAGGATCAATTCAACGATCGCTTTCAGGATTTCCACGACATGCGAGGCACAATCCAGCTTTTCACTGACCCCCTCTCAGCTGTTGTGAATGACCAGCCACCCGAACTACAAATGGAACTGTGCGAGCTACAAGGCCACGTATTTTTCCAAATTAAACGGAATGAGAGGAGAGTGTCGTTTTGGAGACTGTTGCCCGAGACCCGCTTCCCTCTCTTAAGAGATTTTGCGCTTAAACAGGCCAGCATGTTCGGGAGTACATACATATGTGAGAGCAACTTCTCCACGATGAAGCACATCAAATCAAAAGAGAGAAACAGACTGTCAGACGAAACATTGTTTCATCTGATGCAGCTTGAATGCACTGGCATCGATGTTGACATTCCCCTTATTGTGTGTCAGCATGACAGGCTACAAGTGTCTTAGGTTCAAGTTCAAGTCAGACAACTAATGTCTGGGTGAGTGTTGATGTCTTAATGTTTAATCTTAATGCACATGCATTTTCACAGTTTTATTCCACTGTGAAATAACCTGTTCAATACAAACATGCCACTTGTAAAAATTAAATAACATTTCTGTGAACCTGATATTTGTTACATCCCGAGAGGTTCAAGATTACGAGGAGGAGCTGCAGCAGCTGTCGGTTGTCCGCGCGGAGCTGCAACGCACCGCGGCGGAGCTGTCCGACCTGCGGGACAGACACCGAGCCACCGAGGCGGAGCTGTCCGACCTGCGGGACAGACACCGAGCCACCGAGGCGGAGCTGTCCGACCTGCGGGACAGACACCGAGCCACCGAGGCGGAGCTGTCCGACCTGCGGGACAGACACCGGGCCACCGAGGCGGAGCTGCAACGCACCGCGGCGGAGCTGTCCGACCTGCGGGACAGACACCGGGCCACCGAGGCGCTGCTAGACAGCCAGGGGCTCCAGCTGCAGACCCTCAAGGTACAGCTGAGCGTGCAGGAGTCCAGTGTGGAGCGGCTCCAGGCCAGCCTGCAGCAGCGGGAGGAGGAAGTGCGCCTCCTGTAGGAGGAGCTGCGCCTCCTGCGGAAGGGGCTGCGCCTCCTGCAGGAGGAGCTGTGCCTCCCTTTGAGTTGTCCCACATGCATGGGAACGTTTTGGAAATAAACAGTACAATAATAAATAAATAAATAAATAAAAAGAAATATATGTAAGTCACTTTACGTTCATGCTGTACGTTTAACATGATTGATGAAACGATGCAAATTGAGGTAGGCCTAATAAAAATGTTTTCACAACAAAATGTCATTGTGAACCTGAGAGGTTGCCTATATCTATTTATAGGCTCTATAAATATATACAATTACAATAACATTGTTTTTTAATCATTTAGGCTATTTTATAAGAGGAGTATAAGAAATTAAAATTATTGATAGCCTATATGCAAAGTAACACTTCTGTTCAGTCCTAATCCTTGTATGCTTTATGTTTCTTTTTGCCAATACTAAGCCTACTGAATTTCTATTTATATCTATAAAAATAAATAATAATAATTTGAGCATTGTATCATTATCACAGGCTAAACAACCTAACAGTGCCTCCTCTCTAACCACAGACTTGTACTTGCTCTCTCATTGTGCACTGAGTCCGCCTAATTTTGAATTTAAAAGTGTGCAGCTGATGCTCGTTTCTGATTGGATAATGACGTGAGGGCGAGAGAAGCACGAGCTCCAGGTTCACGGCTGCAGCTGACGTCCTTAACGAGCGAGCCAGAGCAGCGCCGTCTGAGCAGCGGAGCAGAGCAGAAATCTTCGGACTACTTTTTCTACTACATTTTATGCTTCTACATGTTTGGGACAAATCTACGATTTTAATGTTTTTGTGAACGTTTTTGTGAAAGTTGAAAGTTTGCACGGTAAGCTTCACATTTAAGCTACTTTTTTTCGAGACCAAACGAAAATGTGTGCTGAAAGCACATGGTGTAAGCTAGCACCAGTTGATATTTAGCAGGCTAAGACCAGTAGATCAATGCTTGATAACTTAGTTCAGCTGAAAAGCACAGGCAAACACTTGAAATCCTAAAAATGATCACCTGCGTCTTTTGTAAAAAAATATTAGTTACATTAAGAGGCTATGTACTACATTGCCGAGTGCATAGGAATGAGCCTCGTTGTCTTTTCAAATGTGTTGGCGCCAACTGTAGTCAAACATTTACCACTTACTCAGCTTTTAAGGGGCATTTTTATCGTGTGCACAATGCACCTGCACCGCAAGCTGCTCCTAAAGCTGTTGTTGCAGATTTAAAATGCGCAGTTTCATTATGTGCCCGCCATTTTCACACGGTGAAAGAGCTAGTGTCTCACTTAAATGATCATATTGGAGAGGGTAGGTCTGTGTCATGTCCAGTTGGTTGTAAGCATGTGTTTACAAAAAAGTCATCATTTACTTCTCACATGTGTAGGAAGCATAAAGCATGCTCCCCTGATGGTATTGGTGACATGTACAGGGAAACTCGCCCTCAGCCCCCAAATTTCATTGCCAATACAGATGATTCAGAAAACACACATGAAGCCATGCCATCAGCTAGTGCAGCCAGTGATATGCCAGAGAATGATGGTCAGTCTTATCTCAGAAACATGTGTCTCTTTTACCTTAAACTGCAAGGACAGCTGCTTATTCCTGCCTCTACTATACAGACTATTGTTGAGGAAATGCGAGATGTGCATGACTTAGGTCAAGCCTACACAATAACTAAAGTAAGTTCTTTATTAAAAAATGATATGAGCCTATCAGATGAAGCAGTCACTAAAATCTGTGACTGCATTAAAGAGTCAGATTTGTTCTCTGCCTGTCATCAGGGACAATTAAGAACAACATACACCAGAAATCAGACATTCACAAAAATGTTTAAATACACTGAGCCCCAAAAAGTGGCATTGGGAATGGATGAAAACATGACACAAAAATTAGCTTACTACATACCAGTGGCAGAAACTCTGAAGAGCTTTTTACAGTCACATTTATGGAGGAATACACAGTCACAACAGTTTGGAGATCCTGATGTAGAGGTTTTTACGGATTTATATGATGGACAAAATTTCAAATGTCACCAGTTCTTTAATGAAAACCCTGAAAGCCTCAAACTGATTTTGTACCAAGATTCATTTGAAGTTGTGAATCCCCTTGGTTCTGGTAAAAAGACGCACAAAGTTCTTGCAGTCTATCTTTCATTAGCAAATTTACCCATTCATTTGCGTTCAAATACTGATAATATGTTTTTAGTCTTGTTGTGTGTTGAGAATGACTAAGCGTTTTGGAATAGACAAAGTTTTCTCACAGTTGTTGGCAGATCTGAAATCCTTGGAGACAGATGGAATAAATGTAGATGGAGAAACAGTAAAAGGGGGTCTTTACTGCATTGCTGGGGATAACTTGGGTTCTCATTGCATAGGTGGGTTTACAGAAAACTTCAGCCGCTCTCGATATTTTTGTAGGTACTGTGAAATCACAAGAAGTGAGTTTTATGCTGATCCAAATGCCTGTGGTCCTCCACGCACCCCAGAGACGTATGACGCGGCTGTTGTTGATCTCCAGGCAGAAAACGTCCAAGACGTCAGAGGAATAAAGGTTAACTATCTTTAATACCCTTGAGTCTTTTCACGTATCCCAGCCTGGTCTCCCGCCTTGTTTAGGTCATGACCTCTTTGAAGGAGTCTTGTCATATGATCTAGCACTGTACCTGAAGAACATTATAAAAAAGAAAAAATGGTTCACATACTCCCTCTTAAACAGGCGCATCAAGCAGTTTAAGTATAAAGGATCTGAAGCACTCACAAAGCCATGTACTGTCAAACCTGACGGAGCCAAGTTATCAGGGCAAGCCGTTCAAAACTGGAACCTTTTGAGATTGCTACCAGTTTTGATTGGTGACAAAGTGCAAAACCATGAGGATGAAGTATGGCAGTTAGCTCTCCAGTTAAAAGACATTACGGATCTTATTTGTGCTCAGAACATTTCCTTGTCCCAGATAGCATATGTTGACATTTTGATCCAAGAATATTTGGAGATGAGAAAGATGTTTCCTGAAATTCAACTAAAACCCAAGCACCACTATTTGCGCCATTATCCAGCACTGTTGTTGAAATTTGGTCCATTGATGAGGTTATGGACGCTTAGGTTTGAAAGTAAAGTTATTTTAAAAGATGTGCCAGACACTTGAAAAACTTCAAAAACATTTGTCAAACTTTGTCAGAGCGTCAGATGTATCAGGCATATCTTTTAGCTGGGCAAGAATGCAGTAAACTACTGCAAGTGAAGGGGAGCTGTGCTTTTTATCACAACCTCTACAGTGACACTATTAAACATGCAGTCAGGGAGTTAGACTTTTTAGAAAGCAATACCACAGTTACCACAGACATTCAGTACAAGGGCACTGCATATAAAAAAGGACAGTTTCTTGTGTACAGAAATGATGAGTACATGGAGTTTGGTGAACTTCTACTCATCTTGATTCAAAGGGACACATCTGTGTATGTTTTGATGGATATCCAAAAAGGCATCTTCCTCTCAGAATACCATCTGTATTCTGTGACAAAGGACAGTCTTGGGTTACAGTGTATCAACATTAATGACCTGCCTGATTTCTATCCTTTGGCATCATACATTCTTGATGGATACCAAGTCATTCCTCTAAAACACAGTATTGTGGTAAAATAAAGTCCAATAAGGCTCACTTCTCACTGTAAATAGTTTGACATTAATATAAGTGTTACCTGATGCATGTCCCTGCTCTGTTAAGTGTATGTACTATATATTTTTTGGTGGTATTTCTTCTTCAGTGCAAACATGAGTGGCTCAGAGCGAACCTTCATAGATGTCGCCATCATGGAAGTCCTACCAGAACTTCAAGAAGTAAATAAAATAATCCTTGAAGAGCACTTGCGGTCCATTGGAGTCGAGACGGATGATGATCTACGCTTCGTAACAGAGGATGATTTGATGAAAGCATTAAGACCTGTACAAGCCAGAAAGCTTCTTTCTGCTTGGAAACTGAAATGTAAGTAAAAACACCACACACCACCACACAACACACAACTATTCAAAATCAAAAGCAGACATGGACAGACATGCAGTGTGAATCATAATCCTATTTTTTCGTCATTTAAAGACCAAACTCCCAAGAACACCTCACTATCATCTGTGGAAGCCTCCTATACCCAGTCACCGCTCTCTGTTTCACCCCAAAGTCCACTGTCAACCTCCTCCAGCAGCCTAGGACTTGACACACAGTGCGACGACAACTTCGAAATTCCATGGAGTAAATTTCCTGCGGAAGTGATGGATTCTCTTGAGAGGGGAAAAAGGCCAGGCCCAAAGCTGAGGAGGCAAATGGTCCGGATTGTTGTGACTGAGATGGTGGAAAAATGTCCTCATGTAGGTAAAAAGCATTCAACTGACGTTGCAAAAAAGATGGTGGAAAAATATCCCAATTCTCTGCAAGATGTAATAGAGGGCGATGTTCTTGGAGCAGGCTACCTTTCCCTTGTCAAACAGTTGCAAAACAGAATTGAAAATGTGAGGCGCACTTCAACACCCAAAATAAGAAAAAGAAAATGTCAGACTGATGACTCAGACCACACAGACGAGATCACATTAGAAGAGAGAGCAGCAATGCAGGACACTTACGGGTGCATTAAATGGAATGTCAAATTTCTGCCCCGTGAAGAAACTCAAGAGAGCCAGCAGCAAAAGATGGAAAAACTCAAGGTGATGTTCCAACACTCAGATGCCAATCCAGAGGAGGTCAAATGTCTAATGAAGTCCACTTTTTACACACAGCGTCAACATGTCAACCATGGAAAAAGTATCAAATGCCTTAGAGAGGAGTGGCCGTTTTGGTTCGATGAACTTGGCATGTCAGTCCACTTCAAGGAACTCACTGGGATTGACCTCAAAGAGACATTCACACGAAATTTGGATTTAAAAGGAAAAAGGCTTCTCAACTTCATGACCACAGTAAGAAGCAAGAAGTTCCTTCAGACTTATGCAAGACTTCAGCGGATACGGGGACAGCAGAGTGGCTGCTCAGATGATGTGAAAGAAATGCTCCTGCTTCTGCTCAGCTACTTTGATGAGAAGGAGGAGTCCATGTTCTTCCATGTAGAAGATACATGTCTGGCAGAAGAGGTCCAACTGGAGCAAGTGCCTCTGACACCCACTGTTATTGTCTGTGGTAAGTCTGTTTCCTATCTTTTTTTTTTAATTGCACTGTTTATAGAATTTGTCATGTGAGTGCAGCGGTAGCATTAGCAGCAGACAGTTGTACCTGTGTTATTGTTAATAAACTCCTGGTGTACTTACAAATTTTACAATGCCTCGTTTTATGAGTACAGACCCTATTTGTACTACTGACGAAGTGTGGTAACATTCCAAGCATTATTAGTGGGGTCATTTATGAGATACAGGACAGGTTCCATTAGCACCAGTCGGCTGAAAACTCTAACTTCACCAATGTCCGACCAAGGGAAAAAAGCTTCTGAGGGGGTATTTGGCTGGATGTCATGGTGCAAAGGACCCAAGCGAGAATTTACTCCAAACCATCCATTTAACAAACGTGCATTCTTACTGTGAGGGGGCTCGCCTCTCTACAGATCTGACCTGTAACTTGGCCTGTTGGCATCACCTGATTGAACTTTGTTAAAGTGACAGAAAAATGTCCAGATTTAAAGAGGTTAATCTTCTGGAGTATTTCAACTTGGATTCAGTCATAATAATCATTACATGTGGCTTCTTTGCATGTTATATACATTGGAGAAAAAAAAAGCGTCCAATTGTTTATTGACGATGGCTGTTAAATAAATTTCCCAAAAGTGATATTTTCCTCGTCTTTTCTCAAGATGTATTTTTGCATGTTTTGGTGTAGGCATAGTAGTTTATAAGTAAATTTTACATTAAAACTTGATTATTAAAACATAAAAATACAGCATATTATGAATACATTTTATGTATAATATACAGAACAGCTCCATTTAAAATGCATAGTTTTACTGTTGTTCTATCAGTTTAAATGGCGGTGACGCCATAGCCACGCCCCCTCGTCGCTCATACAGAAGGGGCCACGCCCCCTCGCCAAACACAGAGACACACACACACACGTGTGTTTAGGGGGCGTTTATGCTGTGTGTGTGTGTGTGTGTTTGAGTATAGGCCCCCGCCATAGCCACGCCCCCTCGTCGTGCACACAGAAGGGGCGTGGCTATGGAGGTGACGCCATAGCCACGCCCCCACACACGTGTGAGAAGGGGTGTGGCCGTCATTTCATATAACACACAATCTATTTTTTGTCTGTATACTGTGTGTGTGTTTTTGAGTATAGGCCTATGTATTTTATGTTGTGTTTATGCTGTGTGTGTGCTTTGTGTATGTAGACCTAATTGTTGATTTAAGATCAAGACCTAGTAATGACCTTGCTAATACAAAAGTAAAATTTTATTTTTAGGTATTGCTCATGAAACATTACTTCAAAGTACATACGTGTATCTCTCTACTCCTCTCCTACACATCTGTGTGTTGTGTCGTGTGTGTGTGTGTGTGTGTGTGGTGTCGTGTGTGTGTGTGTGTGTGGTGTTATTGCTTGCTTAGCAGGCACCCTCAAAATTTCCCTGGAATTTTTCTAGTATTATAGGTTTGAAGTTCAGGCAATGGCCCCCTAATGGCTCACACTGCCCCCTAACGCTTTCTCTGAGCCTCTGTTTCAGACGCTGCTGCTGTGACGCCGGTGACGCTGCTTCCGCTGGTGACGCTGCTTCCGGATCATTGGATTGGTTTGTTTGGTTATCTCATCTTATTACTTATACTGTTTATATAATCTGATATACTTAAGCGTTCTGTATTGTAAACCCGATCGTTGCTGTGTTTATATCACGACTTGTATTATAATCTGTATCATCACGTTGGAGCTGCCTTATCTGCAACATACACGTAAGCATGGACTGTTGCTCTTGTTCCTGTGCTTCCCTCGTAGAGAAGATAGCTCTCCTAGAGACGTATCTGTCAGCTAGAGGAGGAAAAGTCAGCGTCCATAGAAAAGGCAGATACACCTGAGAAAGTAGAGGGGGCCTGCGAGGCGGCCTCATAGTGCTAGCGTTAGCTCAGCTCAGGGCTCCCTGTCGGCAGCCCCACTTGCGAAGGCAGGCAACCCTCCTCGCAAGTCTTTTTCGGGGGGGAAATCACTAGTCATAGGCGACTCTGTTACGCTGCAAGTTAGATTACACACGCCAGCCAACGTGATTTGCTTACCAGGGGCCAGGGCTCCCGGCATAGAAGCTAATCTTAGGTTGCGGTAAGGACACTTACGGAGTTAGACTAGATGCACCCACCACCGACACTAGCTTTAACAACATTGTAATTCATGTCGGCACAAACGATGTTAGGATGAGACAATCCGAAGTCACAAAAAGCAACATAGTTAGGCTGTGTGACTTCGCAAGGAAGATGTGTCGGCATCGATTAATTCTCTCTGGCCCTCTACCTGTTAGGGGTAATGATGAGCAGTGTAGTAGATTCATGTCCCTAAACCGTTGGCTAGCTAGCTATAGTTTAGAGCAGGGCCTAGGTTTTGTGGATAACTGGCCCTCCATGTAGGACCGCCCTGGCGTGCTGATGAGAGACGGCCTTCACCCCACTGGGTTAGGCGCCACAATTTTGTCAGCAAACAGATAGTTGCCTTAGTGAGGCGTGACAGATCCACCTACAGCACGCTGGGATGCAGGTGATTAGTGAGCCTGCTAGCAACACAATAGTCAGCGTTGCAGAGTCTAGAACACTGAGTGGGTTAACTAAGCTAGTTGGGGTGGGTGATGTATCTTGTAATGCAGACACTGAGGCGCCTCCTAGCTCAGGCCACAGCAGCGTCTGTCAACTGGTTTATAGTTTACCTATTGCCATTAGTGTTGTGTCGCTGCCCCGCACTGTCCTGAGGCGTAAAGGTGAAGGCGACTGCAACTCAGTGAAAATGTCATCGTTATTTCCCCAATCTCCTCCTCCTCAGAGCTGAGCAGTAACCAAACTCCCTCTGATTTTGGAGGAGTCGGATGAGGCCAAAATCAAAACAGGATTTATGAATATCAGATCGCTTTCAACTAAAGCGCTCTTCGTCCAGGATCTAATTGTTGAGCATAGGATAAATGTCCTGGGCCTGTGTGAAACCTGGTTAAAACCAGAAGTTTATCTGCCCCTAAATGAAGCTACTCCACCAAATCTTGCGAACTCACAACTATCACGTGAATCTAGGAAAGGTGGTGGAGTGGCGCAAATCTCTAGCTCGAAGCTGGTCCTAACACCAAAGAGCAGTTACATGTTTTCATCTTTTGAGGTGCTTGCTTTTAGCTCCTCAGCTCACATTAAGCAGAGATCATGGCATTGCAGATTCCTTTTTCTTGGCTGTAATCTACTGCCCTCCGGGCCCTTATTCAAACTTTGTGGATGAGTTCTCTGAGTTTGTGGCTGATCTTGCAACTTACTCTGACAATTTTCTGCTTATGGGGGATTTCAACATCCATGTGAATAACCCATGTGACTCTCTTGCAAAAGCTTTTCTGTCCATTATAGACACATTTGGATTCACACAGCATGTTCAGTTACCTACCCACACCGGTGGAAACACATTGGACCTTGTCCTGACCCGTTGAGTTGAAGTTGAAGTTATGTGTCTCTCCTTATACCTAAGCTCTCTCTGATGACTGTCTGCTCACTTTCCAGGTGGTTGTGATGACCGCCAGGCTACCTATAGCTGCCATCGTATCACCCCTGACACCACCACAGCCATGGCAGATAAGTTATCCCTGTTACTTGCTCCTTTTGCTGCTTCAGGGGTTCAGTGGATAGTCTCACCAATGAGTTTAACACCGATTTATCCGCAGCCATCGACTCTGCTGTTCCTCTTGGAGTTAAAAAGTGGAAAGCAAAAAGACCAGCGCCATGGTTCAACGAAGACACACGTACCCTCAAACGCGACTGCAGAAAAATTTAACGCAAATGTTGCTCGACTAAACTTTAAGTATTCTACCTCGCATGGCACGACAGCCTGCTTAGCTACAAAACTGTGCTAACTCCAGAAATGCCTACTTCTCCAGTGTCATCAACTTGAACAAGAACAACCCGAAGTTCCTATTTGACACTGTAAAAGAGCTGACGCAAAAACAACCTCACAACTTGGACTCATCCCTCTCAGCGAGGAAACTTCCAGGAGTTCTTTGATCACAAGATCGAATCAATTAGAAAAGACATTGATGCGTCTCTTACCACTCATCCTGAACATTCGTCAGGTGCAGCACCACGTATTCTCCCTGAAGCTACTTTCCAGCAGTTTAGCACAATCTCGTTGGATGAGCTTGACAAGCGAACACAGGCATCTAAACAGACTACCTGTTTGCTCAAACCCGTCCCTAAAAAGGTTCTTAAAGAACTTTTCCCAACGGTTGGAACGGCTATGCTCAACATCATGAACCTGTCATTGTCGACAGGCTCAGTTTCCTCCAGCTTTAAGTGTGCTGTAGTAAAACCTCGACTCAAGAAGCCTGGCCTAGACCCCGAAGCTCTTAGCAGCTATTATAGGAGATATTTTCCTGTACATTATTAAGAATATCTTGCCAATATGCTGTGTGTGTGAATTAATTGGGGAGTAATACAGAAAATAATTAGAGACACACATGTTCACCTATGTTTATATTGAACGATCCCTGCTTGTTTACGTTGAAAGCACTTTGCGTCTAACGTGCGTGTGAAGACGAAGTGTGCGAGGCGGAAGCGTAGACTGAATGTCCAAAGATGGACATGAGCCAAACTAAACAAGGTGCCCTGTTCTTGGGGAACAGGGAGAGAATCTATGCGTATGGTATTTAGGGATGGGTACCGAGAACCGGTACCACTATGGAACCAGTTCCCGTACAACCGGTACTAACCGCACCGAATCAAAACGCATATTTCGGTGCCTCATTTCAGTGCCAGTAGTTAAAATGCCATTTGAAATATCCACTGCATTTTAGCGCCCTCTAGTGCTCGAAACGAAATATCGCTGATGCTCACGTCACGCTGCCCAACCCACACCTAACTTTAGTAAACATTTCAATCAGACAGTGACAGCAAGTACCCGCAAAATGCCGAAACCACGACGGTCGAAAGTGTGGCTGCATTTTACCCCAAAAAACGCGAACAATAGTACCTGCAACAAATGTTTAAAAACCATTGCATGCAAAGGGGGGAACACCTCCAATTTGATGAAGCACCTTTTGGCGAGTCACGGTATGAACCTGAAGGCCGAAGCATGCAGTGTTCGACCCTTGAAATCGTCAAGCCCAGTACCAAGCACCTCAGCCCAGTACCAAGCAACTCAGCCGGTGGTGTGGGAGACCCCGACGACGAGACGATTGACGAGGATTCCAGCCGCATTTCTTCATGTTAGTAACGTAACGTTAACGATGCAAATCTTTAATTTATAAATCAACGTTTTTACGTGTTACATACGTTCATAATAAATAAATAAATTAACTAATTAATGAATGAACATAATATATTATTATTGCAGTAGTGACCCCATTCACCTTGGCCAAGAAGGGAACCTTGCATTCTTTTTCCACTGTGGAATCTCCATGGTTCAGGTAAATAAATAAATACCATATCATTGTTTTAGGTAATTGCATTATGTGAAAATAATGTTTATTTAGTGTGTATAATCTAGTTATGTGCCATTAACACAAATAAGACTAATACACATCCTTAAATTTATTTAATACAGAGAGATGACCAGTGCCCTTAATCCTCGCTACCGCCCCCCGTCCAGGGATACTCTGACGAATACCCGCATTCCTGCATGGTACTCTGTTGAAAAGCAGAATGTTGTTCAGGCATTGGCACAAATGATCAAGGCTGCTATTACCTGTGATGGGTGGACCAGTGTGGCACAGGACCATTATTTGACAGTCACTGTCCACTACTTTTCACTTGCTTTGTTTGCTGTTATTTGCTGTTATTTATTATTAGTAGTTGTACTGTTTTACTTATTTATTGTTCAATTGTTTTGCCTTTGCAATAAAAAAAAGACATTCTTTAACGTTGTTTGCTCTTTATTTTAAAGAAGGTATCGGTTCTGGCACCGGTATCGTTTTAAAAGTATCGGTTTGGCACCGGTATCGGATAAATCTAAACGATACACAACCCTAATGGTATTCTATAGCGGTATCCTTATAGGGTTTGGAATGTTTGATGTAAACATGTGTGCATTGGGTTTAAAAGACAGAGCTGAGGAGGGTGTGGCAGTCTTCTCTGCAGATTTGACTCAGGCTTGGTGTCACTATTGGCAGTGACAAATAAAGTCTTTAACTATCAAACTTTGGTCTTCCTGATCCCCCTCTTACGAGTGTCAGAGTATTGGTAAAATCCACGACACTATCGGCCTATCTCTAACCTTCCTTTCGTCTCTAAAGTACTGGAAAGAATTGTCGCTAGCCAAATCATCAATCACCTGACGGCAAACAACTTATTTAACCAGTGTGACCAGAGTGGTAAACAATCTCCTCCTGGACAGCAATGCAAGCTGCCTGATGGTGTTGCTTGACCTTAGCGCTGCTTTCGACACAATTGACCATAGCATCCTCCTTGAGCGTCTCAAAAATTATGTCGGCATTAAAGGCACTGCTCTTCACTGGTTTAGATCCTACCTCTCAGACAGCACACAATTTGTTGTCTGCAAAGATTCAAAATCGAAGCATTACTTGCAGCTAAATACGGGCCGAATCGGCCCGAAGCATAAACAATCACAACTTGATAATGTCACACTCTGCCTTGAGGGATCCACTATTGCCCAAAGCTCCTGCGTCAAGAATCTTGGTGTTCTGTTTGATCCTACACTTTATTTTGATCAGCATGTAAAAAGTTTCACCAGAACTGCATTCTTTCATCTTAGAAATACTGCCAAGATTAGACCAATGCTATCCGCTGCTCATCCATGCATTTATATCATCCAGACTGGATTACTGTAATGCACTGTTCTCTGGCTTAACAAGCTCTACAACAAAAAGCCTCCAGCTTGTACAGAACGCTGCTGCTAGACTGGATATTTACTCTTTTTCAGACCATTCTCTGTAAACCCTAGAGATGGTTGTGCGTGAGAATCCCAGTAGATCAGCAGTTGCTGAAATACTCAGACCAGCCCGTCCGGCACCAACAACCATGCCACGTTCAAAGTCACTTAAATCACATTTCCTCCCCATTCTGATGCTCGGTTTGAACCTCAGCAGATCGTCTTGACCATGTCTACATGCCTAAATGCATTGAGTTGCTGCCATGTGATTGGCTGATTAGATATTTGCGTTAATGAGCAGTTGAACAGGTGTACCTAATAAAGTGGCCAGTGAGTGTATATTACTCTAACTTAATATAACTACTCTAACAGGATAGAACCTATGGATCAACTTAAATGAAACTTATTTTATCTTATTTGTGAGAAAGAACTTTTGCGGTAAGTACCAAACTTTTTTCCAGTCAATATAGCTATTCCAATAAGAGGTTGCTGCCGGGATAGAGACCATGTTGTCCTGAAACAAAGCCCTTATTCTAGAGTACCTCTATTAAAAGAAAAGCAAACTTTACCTAATGGACATTGAGTTGGGACAGGGGGCGACACTGACAGGGGCATAGAGTGGACAGCATTCTGAAATAACATACATAAATGGAATGGCATCAAAAACCATAGAAAATTATTTTGGAGTTATTGGGACATTATACATATTAAGAAATGCTGAGTAGCTGTACAATAACCCTTCTTTATTAAACAACTTACTAGTATAATATCATTTTTAAACCATTTATCATAAAATAACGACTTCTTATATAGAATATTACAACTGTTCCAGATATAACATCTGAGGAGAGAAATTGTGTTTGTAGATCAACGCCAGGGGTGTAAAGTACTTGAGTAATAGTACTTCGTTACAATACTTAAGTACTGTTTTTGGGGATTTGTACTTTACTCAGTAGTGTATTATGTATAGAAATATACATAATATAAGAGAATCAGAAGCATATGTATCCTGAGTATTCCAATATAGCATAGGGAATATGGCATATGTATCCAGAAGTAGTTGAATTATCTAACTATGATCAATGTTATAAATGTATATGTAAAGTGATCAATGAGATTGGTGTTGCTGGTTGAGAAGCCTGATGACCTGGGGAAAAACTGTGTTTGAGTCTGATAGTCCGTGCCTGGATGCTCCGGTAACGTCTACCAGACGGCAGCAGCATGAACAGTCCATGGCCTGGGTTGCTGTACTCCTCAATGATTTTCCGTGTTTTCCTCAGGCATCGTGTGGTAGATGCTTTGCACGGCGGGGAGATGGCATCCGATGATGTGCTCCGCTGTCTTCACCCCCCTCTGGAGGGCCTTGCCATCAGCAGTAGAGCAGCTGTCGAACCAGGCAGTAATGCAGCCAGAGAGGATGCTCTCAATGGTGCACCTGTAAAAGTTAGTGAGGGTTTTTGCAGACATGCCAAACTTGAGTCTCCTCAGAAAGTAAAGGTGCTTAGTGGTGCTTGGGTTAGGGTTAGCGGCAGGGGTGTAAAAAGTACCCAGAAATTATACTTAAGTGAAAGTATGGGTACCGTCTCAAAATCTTACTCAAGTAAAAGTCAGAGTATCTGGCTAAAAACACACTTGAGTAAAAGTCAGTTTCTACTTTTAAATGTACTTGAGTACTAAAAAGTAAAAGTAAAAACTTTTTTTTATTGCAAGGCCATGGGTGCTCGTCTTGTCCGTCCACGCCGACCGTTTCGTCCTCTTCATCACTCGTACTATCGTTTGTGGCCATCTTCTGTAGCTTGTCACTCTGACTGTCTATTCTTCTGATAGCAGGTGTTTCATCAAAGATCCCCGCTGTCTAGTCTTGCACAAGGACCAATCAGCATGGGTATGGGCGGGTTCATTTTCCATTGATGGGGATTTGATTGGCTGTTTTTAAATAAAGTGCGGCCGCAGGATTAATAACGTTAACGTTAGTTCGGCCAGAGAAACAAATATACTAATTAAAATTGTTGGACCTGCGAGATTTGTACTTTGTAGGTCTGCATTTTAAATGTAAGGAGTAAAAAGTATGTTTTTTTTCTTTGAAATGTAATTGAGTAAAAGTACAAGTATACAAACCTAATAATACTCGAGTAAAGTACAAATCCCCAAAAACAGTACTTAAGTATTGTAACGAAGTACTATTACTCAAGTACTTTACACCCCTGGCGTTGATCTACAAACACAATTTCTCTCCTCAGATGTTATATCTGGAACAGTTGTAATATTCTATATAAGAAGTCGTTATTTTATGATAAATGGTTTAAAAATGATATTATACTAGTAAGTTGTTTAATAAAGAAGGGTTATTGTACAGCTACTCAGCATTTCTTAATATGTATAATGTCCCAATAACTCCAAAATAATTTTCTATGGTTTTTGATGCCATTCCATTTATGTATGTTATTTCAGAATGCTGTCCACTCTATGCCCCTGTCAGTGTCGCCCCCTGTCCCAACTCAATGTCCATTAGGTAAAGTTTGCTTTTCTTTTAATAGAGGTACTCTAGAATAAGGGCTTTGTTTCAGGACAACATGGTCTCTATC
>PIJE02000908.1:197417-208171 GCA_002895965.2 Coryphaenoides rupestris | reverse complement strand
TATACATTGATACCATGCTGGTGCTGCTGCAACAGACGTTAAAATTCCAGGAACTGTTAATGCCTTTACCCTGCTTCTAACGATCTGCGAAAAGAGTACTCTATACTGTATATTTCTATAGGAGGAGAAGCTACTAAGGTACTTATCCTTGCATTAAATAGACGAACGACTTTCTATTGCATGGTGGCTAAGTGAAAGTTTCATTTGAATAACATAAAACATCGACAAGAAGCAAACAAAGGAGAGCGTTTCTCCTTTTGTGTTCCAGGGCCATTGTCTCTCAACTTGGATTTGATTCGGACCAGTCACACACAAGAATACACGGCAATATGAATCATATCTCGAAAAATAAACCGCTGGCTTATTTGTCGTATTTCTCACAATTTTACGCGAGTTGATTGACACGACACTGACGTCTGCCGTAATGTTATTCTTTTGAACATTGCACTCTCAACAGAATCTCAACGATGAAACGGTCCCTCGCGATATTGCCAAGAAACGAAAGATAAATTGCAGACGGCGGTGGTGAGCGTTAGAAGTTCAGCAAGATACGCGATGGCAGTCGCTCGCTAGCTTCCTGCAGCAGTCAAAGAAATGTATTCATTATCGAAGGAGTATTGAAACGGTTAATCACTGTACGTCCTTCACTCCTCTCACGAATGCAAATTTGGTTTTCAAGGCGCTGCTGGCGATTACAAAATCTAATTTAAAAAGCAAGAATACTGGTTGAATACAATTGGAATTGAATGTGAAGATCTATCTGGGAAATACTAATACTGTACCGCGCTTGTGTACGACTGGGAGATTTCTATTTCATTTGCATTTCATTGCATTTTGCAATGCAACATATTATTGGGTATAACTTACTTCATGCTAATAATAATATTACTGAATGTCAGAATATGTAAAATGATGTATAAAATAGCTTGGAAACAAAAGCTTAAAGGAGAACCACAGGGCCTGTAAACTCCGCCCCTTCAACGTAACTTTAACTAGCGTGTGTCGCATCAATGGTTAATCGGCAGGTAACCATGTGACCCCTATCGGCCAATCGGAGGTCATGCATGCAATAGTGTGAGTTTAACCTAGAGATGGAGAACCATTCATACAAACCAATAGTGTTGGGGCTTGGTTCTCCTTTAACAGAACAATAGTTATCATAATAATAGTATTTTTTTTTCAAGATAACACACGACCCCGTCTGATGTGTACCGTGGTATTTTTCACATTTTTTTTATGGGCGGCGCCGGTGTTCAGTCAGTGCCTGGAGGCGGGGACTGTGAGAGGATAACAGTGTGTTCGCGGGAGGTTTGTGTCATATATGTGTGTGTGTGTGTGTGTGTGTGTGTGTGTGTGTGTGTGTGTGTGTGTGTGTGTGTGTGTGCCTGTACATGCATGTGTGTGTGTATGTGTGTGCCTGTACATGCATGTGTGTGTGTATGTGTGGGCATGTGTGTGGCTGTACATGCATGTGTGTGTGTATGTGTGTGCATGTGTGTGCCTGTACATGCATGTGCGTGCGTGTGCGTGTGTGTGACTGTACATGCATGTGTGTGTGTGTGTGTGTGTGTGTTTAAGAAGCCTTCTCTGACTCCTCTGACCCCTTGACTGCTGACAACTCCAATCAGTGGCATGAGTTGGGGGGGCGGGCTTGATGTGAGCCAACAGCTGTGAGTAAGGCTGTGTGTGTGTGTGTTCGTGTATGTCTATGCCTGTGTGTGTGTGTGTGTGTGTGTGTGTGTGTGTGTATGCTTACGATGTGCGTCAGATCTGCATGCTATATCTACATGTGAAACAGTCACTCAGTGGGCGTTTACAAAACCTTTATTTGAGTTTTTTTCAACGCTGCAAGAGATCCTCTGAAAAAAACAAAACACTAGAGACTACATTTCCCATGAGGCCCATCTGTGAGGCCTCTGGTGGCAAAAAAAAACCCAACCCACTGCAACTCTTGTCTCTCTGGTGGGGCTTTGTTGTGAAGAAGAAAATAATGGCACAGCGGGTGTTCAGACAGCGGCTGCTAGCGAGACGGTGTCGTTCACCTCGTCGCCATGACAGCGCCTCCGTGTTTCATTCTGAAACGACGCTCAGGAAACAGCCTGGCCCAGTGGCACACATATATTATATTTCAGGAACGCGGCGACTCAGACACTGGCCCAGTGGCACACATATATTATATTTCAGGAACGCGGCGCTCAGAATGAGAAATTCCTAATTGCAGTGCTCTCATTTCCTTCCCTCCCCTCCGACTACAAAGACGTCCTCTTATCGGGACGCGTTAATATTGCATTTACACCGCAAATTAAATCGTGTGGAATCAGTGTGGCTGTGAACAAAAGTTTTGCGAAAATGAGGCAAACAATGGAGCTGAGAGCAACAATCGAGCGATGATCAAGGCAAGACAAAGAGCAACAACGACAAAGGAGAAATTCAAAACCTTTGTAAATATTTGGCCCCTTGCATTATACTTAATTATGAAGCTATGCCTACCTCTCGTCGGTAGAACTATATATATATATATATATATACATAAGTGTGTGTGTGCGTGTGATAAATTGATAACAACTGCATGAAGAAAATCGCACATGTCACCCGTCATTAAGGCAGCAATTAACTATTAACACTGCTCGCTCCTCTGCACGCTGGTCTGTCTGGGTGTCACACGGCAAACAGTGTGACCTATCAACAAGATCCGCATTTAGACCCCCCCACCGACACCCTCACCCCATCATCTCCACATAATGAGGGAGGGAGAGAGAGAGAGGGCAGATCGAGCTAAAGACAGAGAGAGAGTGAGAGAGAGCGAGAGAGAGAGAGAAACATTGCACTTTGCCTCACACAAACAAGATCCCAGATGGTTTTCCTGTGCGCCCGTGGTGGGGGGGCACACACGTCTACGTGTGAACACACAAACACACACACACACACACACACACACACGCACCGCGCACACACTACGCACACGCACACACAAACATCTATGCACAAACTTCGCCCGCGAACACACTGTATCCTCTACAGTCCCGCTCAGGCCTTGACTGAACACCGGCGCCACTCCCATAAAAAAAAGAAAAATCACACAGGCTCACACATCAGACGGGGTGAGCGTTAAATCCCGGAAAAAAACTACTACCTACTATTATTATATGACTATTGTTATTGTTACTAATACTAGATGACTATTGTTCTGTTAAAGGAGAACCAAGCCCCAACACTACTGTGTTTGTATTTGAATGGTATCTCTCTCTAGGTTAAGACTCACACTATTGCATGCATGACCTCTGATTGGCCGATAGGGGTCACATGGTTACCTGCCGATTAACCATTGACGCGACACACGCTAGTTGAAGTTACATTGAAGGGGCGGCGTTTACAGGCCCTGTGGTTCTCCTTTAAGCTTTTGTTTCCAAGCTATTTTATACATCATTTTATATATTCTGACATTCAGTAATATTAGTATTAGCATGAAGTAAGTTATACCCAATAATATGTTGCATTGCAAAATGCAATGAAATGCAAATGAAATAGAAATCTCCCAGTCGTACACAAGCGCGGTACAGTATTAGTATTTCCCAGATAGATCTTCACATTCAATTCCAATTGTATTCAACCAGTATTCTTGCTTTTTAAATTAGATTTTGTAATCGCCAGCAGCGCCTTGAAAACCAAATTTGCATTCGTGAGAGGAGTGAAGGACGTACAGTGATTAACCGTTTCAATACTCCTTCGATAATGAATACATTTCTTTGACTGCTGCAGGAAGCTAGCGAGCGACTGCCATCGCGTATCTTGCTGAACTTCTAACGCTCACCACCGCCGTCTGCAATTTATCTTTCGTTTCTTGGCAATATCGCGAGGGACCGTTTCATCGTTGAGATTCTGTTGAGAGTGCAATGTTCAAAAGAATAACATTACGGCAGACGTCAGTGTCGTGTCAATCAACTCGCGTGAAATTGTGAGAAATACGACAAATAAGCCAGCGGTTTATTTTTTCGAGATATGATTCATATTGCCGTGTATTCTTGTGTGTGACTGGTCCGAATCAAATCCAAGTTGAGAGACAATGGCCCTGGAACACAAAAGGAGAAACGCTCTCCTTTGTTTGCTTCTTGTCGATGTTTTATGTTATTCAAATGAAACTTTCACTTAGCCACCATGCAATAGAAAGTCGTTCGTCTATTTAATGCAAGGATAAGTACCTTAGTAGCTTCTCCTCCTATAGAAATATACAGTATAGAGTACTCTTTTCACAGATCGTTAGAAGCAGGGTAAAGGCATTAACAGTTCCTGGAATTTTAACGTCTGTTGCAGCAGCACCAGCATGGTATCAATGTATAGTAACTGGACTAGCTGTGTCTGTACCAGACCTAAATCCAACGGAACCATCATTAATGTTAGAATTAGAATCAGGTTTATTGCCATAGTTTTTACAAACAAGGAATGTACTTTTGTGAAATTGGTGCATAACATTGAACATTAAACAGAAAGTAATAATGTCGAAATAATTTTTTTTGTATTCTAAAAATATATATAAAAAATAAGCAATTAAAAGGTGCAATATGAGCTGCACCTGTGTTTTGCTTTTCCTGCTGTGGAAAGGGTCAATAGTGTAATAGTTACTGTGGAGTGTGTGTGTGTGTGTGTGTGTGTGTGTGTGTTGGCTGGTTACTCCACACACTCTCTACACACACACACACACACGCTAATTTGTTACACCTCGGTTATGCCCCTATGAAGACTCAAAGACCTCTGGAATGCATCCACTGTACCTCTCCGAGTGGAATGGAATGTCCTGGCCTGTGCTGTGTTCCACGTCAGAGACCCGCCCCTAGACCCGCCTCGGCAAGGCGGGGGCGGAGTTTCTGCACCAATTAAACCTGTCAGCCAGCCAATCACAGCAGCTCTATAGACAGAAGGATGCAGAATGCATGGTTTTGCAAGAGGGTTAGAGTGCTTCCCTTCCATTACAAATGGCTCCACTTCCACTTCCTGAGCACAAAAACACACTGCAGGGAGAGAGGGAGAGAGAGAGAGAGAGAGAGAGAGAGAGAGAGAGAGAGAGAGAGAGAGATAAAGAGAGCAAGAGAGAGAGAGAGAGAGAGGGATTTGTGGAGAGTGTATTTGTGCTTATCTGGTTGAGGATGAAGATTGTGTATTTATGTGTTTGGTGTGTGTTTGTGTCTGCACACAAGTCTGCCTGCATGATGTGTGCATGTGTGTGTGTGTGTGTATGTGCATGACGTGTGTGTGTGGATACTGTGTAAGAGGTGATGAAGAAGGAGGAGTAGGAGGAGGAGGATGTGAGAAAAGTGAGTAATGCCTAATCTGACCACTCAGCACTCTACCACCCTGTAAACAACACGATTGCAGCGGACCGCCCGCGCGTCGGCGCCCCTCTGCGGGCGCTAGCGGCCATGGTCGCGTGGTCGACTCAGCGCTGCTAGTCGGCCAGTCCAATCCCTGACCCCCTCAGGTCGCCGGGCGCCATCTACTCCTGTACGCGGAACGCCTCGCGCGCGGGATCGCTAGCAGCGCGTCGAGAGCGTGACGTAACTCCCGAAACGACTGTAAACACTCCGCACCTCACCTCCCATCCTGCGTGTATTTGTATCGTCCCCCACCCCCACGCAGCGCTCTGCCCCCCCCGCCGCCGCCCCACACCGCCATCTGACCACTCAGCACTCTACCACCCGAACAGCACACACACACACACACACACATCCACACACACACACACACACACACACACACACACACACACTCAGCGAGAGGCTGATATATATACAAGGGGGTGTGTAGATGCTCCCGGTTTGGTGGCGTTTAGATGGGAGTGATCGCCCAAAGTGTATTCCACTCCAGATGTCATTCATATGGATGGCGTTTAAAGTACCTCCCCATGCCACGGAATATACCGGTAAAAGCCTCGTAGTATCTCCACTTTCTTACTGCGGTTTCTGCTCACAACGCCTCAGAAAGCTGTTTGGTGACGTGAGCCAGCCCACAGGAAGGACACAAACGCACACACACACGACGAATTCCTGAAGTCTATTATTATATTACTATATATATTATTATATATATATTGATTATTATACAGTATATATTATTATTATTATTATTATGTATCCTCTTTTGTCCAACAACAACAACAACACTAAGTGCCTCAAAAGTGGTATCTCGTGAAGCGCCGTGTCACACCGTGTTTGAACGCGGAGGTTATTTGAATACACGTCAGAATGCCACCTGGTTAACCGTGCGTCATCCGTCCCTTTTAGCTAGCTCTTGGGGGGGGGGGGGGGGGGTGGGAGTGTTGGTGTGGACTGCAGAGATGCATTTAAACCAAAAGACCTGGAAAAAATGTGTTGGGGTCTGTACCAAAACAAACATGTTTTCTAACATCTGGAGATAACAACAATGCGCCGACCAGGGCATTGCTGCAGTATAACGGCCTTATACGTTTACATTTACCCATATACGGCGAGTATCCCAGCTATTCTATTCTATTCTATTCTATTTATGCAGGCAACCTAGCAATTATGAAACTCTTTCTATGAGTCTTGCAACTATGAATGCTTGAAACCTTTGTCGCTTTGGATAAAAGCGGCCAAATGGCCTAAATGTATACTGGGTTAAATGTCAATATATATAAATATAGATATATATGCTATATATATTGTGATTTCGATAATATTTCAGTGAATTGTTCAGCCCCTACCTCCCGCCCGTGTTGCCAGGAAACTGGTAAATGTTTATGGTGAATGGTGGTAAAAGTTCATCGAGATAAGTTATTGCGCTGGCTGGATGGCTTCCTGCTTCTAGCGGTCGAAAATAAATCATATACCATATAAAGAGTTGTGCAGCAACAACAACAACAACAACAACAACAACAACAAAAACCCCCTCCAAAATAAAAGCGAGAAAAACAATGTAATCATTCCACCGGCTTAATGAAGAGGAGCCGTCTTGCAATCGTTGCTGCGTGACCGTTTGTTTATCGGCGCTCCACTGCTCTGGCCTGGGTGTCGTACGTGGACGGGGATCGGAGCTGATCTGCACCCGTGTGCCACAGCGTTTAGCGTTGTAACGCTCACGTTTTCATTTCGGGGGGCTCGGAGACTCATTCGTTTAGGGGGAGGGTTTATCGTTAAACGCAGCGCCGGCGCTCTGCATCGTCCCCCAGTGGCTTCGACGGTGTGGGGTACTTCCCCCTCCCCTCCCCACTATCTCCCCCCTCCCCCCTCCCGTGCGTCTGCAGAATCGGCATCGGATTGGCAGGCCGGGCGGCGGGTAAGCAACGCGCGCGCGGTTGACCTCGCCGTAATCCAATTACGCCGACGGAAGCACTGTTCGTTTAGCAGAGCACATTAAGCTCTTTTTTGAGGCATTTCTCCGGTGATTAGCACACACAGGCAAACAGGCTAATTACGCTCCTGTGTGCGCGCGTGTTGTCTGTGCGCGTGTGTGCGCATATATGAGTGTGTGCCTGTGTGTGTGTGTGTGTGTGTGCATTTGTGCTTGTGTGAGCGTATGTGTGTGTGTGTTGCGTGTGTGCACATATGCGTGCGTGTGTATGTGTGCATGTGTGTGTGTGTGTGTGCGTGTGTGTGTATAGCGGAGAGTGCGCGCACGGGGGGGGGGGGGGGATTCAGGCTGAATTAACCATGAGTCTCACGCTGTCAATCAAGTTGAGTCTATTCGGCGAGTATGGGCGGCTGTGGTAATGCACGGAGGTACCTCTTTATGTGTAGATGCAGGGCATGTGTGTGTATGCGTGCACGTGTGTGTGTCTGCATGTGTGTGTGTGTGTGTGTGTGTGTGTGTGTGTGTGTGTGCGCGTGCGTGCATGTGTGTGTGTCTGCATGTGTGTGTGTGTGTGTGTGCATGTGTGTGTGTGTGCGTGCGTGTCTGCCGGTACACTGAGCTTGCTTACACTTGTTTATCCGCCGCCGTTGTATTTCGGCAGGCCTGACATTTACCAAAATTGATTTCCTCCGCACTCACACATTTGTTTGAACATACAGCGCCGACGACTCCATAATCCCATTTTAATTACAAAAGATGTAGCAGAGAGCTCTCCCCGCGCCCGCGCAACGCACGCTAGCTCGCTAGCACGCACGCACGCACGCACGCACGCACGCACGCACTCGGGTCCCCGCGGCGATGACACACACACACACACACAGACAGACACACACACACTGGCGAGGAATCAATCACCAAGACACTGGTTGCCGGGGCAACGCGGACTGGGGGCGGGGGGGTGGGGGGGGTTCGGTTAGGTGGAGATGGGAGGGTGGGAAGCCGGGGGGGGGGGGTGGTTCTGCACTACTGTCTAAGTGGTAAATGATTGTCGACGCAACTCGCCGGCGGCGGATACGAGGACAGGGGGAGGGGAGGGGTCTTTTTTTCGTTTTGATCTCACGTCGCACCGTTTTTCCCGCTCTTTCCCGTTCAGCTCTCCAACCCACTCCACGCCCCCCCACCCCACCGCCCGCCACCATCGCCCCCCTATTCTCCGCCTGATCTTGTCACCCTGGCAGAGAGCTAATTAACGTGAAAATAAATTTAAAATCACAGCAAAGGGAAGGAAGTGGGGAGGGGGGTTGGGGGGTTGGTGGGGAAGAAACTTACAGTTTAAAAGAAATTCCCACACCAAGTGGATTGGAGGAGGAGGTGGAGGAGGTGGAGGAGGTGGAGGGGGGGGATTTAGCGGTAGCACTAGCGACGCAGAGAAGCGACGGAAAAAACATGGAAACACACGAGCAATGTGAGAGATGTAAAGCAACACGACTCCACCCCCCGGCCAGGCCCGACTTAAACCCGTACCGGCGCTGTCCAACGCCACCCATACTCCTGCTACTTTTACTTTCGCTTTTTACTTCTAACTTTTGTCTGCTTCGCAACAGAAAACCAATTCCCTTGATGCCGGTAGGGCGGGCGTTTCAGAGATTACACGGATCCCAATTCCAACCGGTGTTAACCGATGAATGAAGCGTTGGTGGGAACCGACATCGAGCTACACCGACCCCCTGCCCCTCGGTTGGCAAGTGCATCCACGAGAAAGACAAGAAGAAAAAAAAAAACAGATCTTATAGTAGTAGTAGTATATCTATATAAGTGTATAAGTGTTTTACAACCACAGGGAGGAAACAGGACTGAGGAAGGGGAAGTCGCCTGAATTGTGAATTGCGTTTGGAACCCAGAATTGATCTCAATTGAGTCGGTGGCAGCTGTGGCATTTCAGAAAAGAAGCACAGGCTAAATTTGGGTGGGTGCTCCACTAGCGTAGCGTAGCGTAGCGCTGAGCCCAGCGAACCGCCCGGAGTCAAGAGTTATTAAAATGAAAATGACACCAACGCGCCGACGCCAATGGGAGAGTTCCATTCGTTGGTTGCGGGTGGAGTGAGAAAGCCATGGAGACCGCATGCGTGTGTGTGTGTGTGTGTGTGTCTGATGTTGATGAATCAATGTATTTTCGATCATCAAATCATAAAGTTCATTCTCAGTTTAAATCTCAATATTATGACACTTTTGCAGCGTTTTATGTGGAAGTGTTTTATGTGGAAATCCGACTGCTTCATGGCCTGAATATCTATTTCCATAGAGGGGGAGACAATAATCAGTAATAATTATCACATTTCGTCAACTTGTTTTCAACTTTTGTGACGCCGTTGATTGAAAAATGTTTTCAATCAACTTTTCAATCATTTTACTGCCCAGGGACTACGGACGGAAAATAGCAATTTGCTAAAAACCTGGTACACTACATCTCTCCTTGTTTTATAAGGTTAATGTTCTTTGTACTTTGTCCCTGTTCAAATAAAGAAATGTATTATTTTATTCAACAATGTTAGCATTGAGATATACAGTATGTTACCCGGGGTATTGCAAATATACAGAAATATGAAAAGATATTTAGGATAGTGTGGTGACTCCAATGTGCATACAATTGGATTTGTCGACTCGCGTGGCAAGTAGAATTAGAATAGTTTGAAATGTGTATGCGAGAGGACGTTGGTTAAATGAAAATTGGCAATTTTTAAAACTCATTACCACATCACCCACCTATTCAGCAAAGTATTAAAAAAATCTGTTTATTCGTTTCCACCGCTGAAAGACGGTTTTACTCGGAAACACGCGGCAAAATCACTGAAGTACGCGGTGCGCACTGAATGCCCCTTGACGCTCGCTTGTCAAGTGGATACCATCGCGTACGTGTAATTCACATCAGCTTCTGTTCAGCGTGATCAAATCAAATGAATAGTAATTAAATCAAATACAGAAAAAAAGGGCTGTTGAGACAGCAACCGATGGCATGATGGCACACATGCAGCAACTGAAATGTCCTGAAAAGGCAGCATACAGAAAAGTAAATTAAAAATAAAAAAATGAACAAAAATGTAATAAATATATATATTTCTTCAAAATATAACTAGGCCCCTGCAGGGTGGGAGGGGGACTCTGATGGTCTGTTCATAACCTGGACCCCCCCCACGCTTAAGTTAACCAAAAAATCAATACATTTTTAAAAAGCACACACACACACACACACACACACACACACACACACACACACACACACACACACACACACACACATCTGCCAGCTGGCACCGCTGCCAGCCAGGCTTACCCACCGTCGGGGGTATCCTTCTACTCCGACACCACCACCACCTCCACCCTCCACCACCACCACCACCACCGTCTCTCCTATTAAAAGTTCCACACAAGGTATTTCAAGAAGTCCCAGCCAG
>PIJE02000908.1:177038-193875 GCA_002895965.2 Coryphaenoides rupestris | reverse complement strand
GTCAAATGGCGTCTGTGTTTGGCGCCTGTGTTGGCGTCACCGCCATAGCCACGCCCCCTCGCCAAACACACACACACGCAAACTGCTTAGTCATTGTTGTCATGTAATTTAATGAGCTAATAAGGTGGGGACTCCTGTCACTTCGAGGCTCATAAATCAAAAAGTATAAGTCCCTTTGTTTCCATAGTTACATATATGTGACCGTCACAAGTGTACCTACATTTGATGTAGGTACATACGTGGATTAATATTGTGGGCGGTTTCAAAAAATATTTTTTTTTTAAATGTCGTCTGCTCTACACTCTAACGTGACGTCACCCGCTCTAACCCACGCAATACACACCCATGGTATTATTGTTAAAGTGACTGAGGAGCTGAAAAATCAATTAAGTTTGAACTGTAATTGTGTAAAAAGTATGAATGTTATGAACATTTTGAAATCATGTGTGAATTCATCCAAGTGTCATGAACGTTTTAATGTTTGAATGGAGTTTCTACCTGAATGTATGAATGAATGGGAAGAGGTTGAATATGAGTGGTTTTGAAACTTTCCCCCCATTCATTTGAAAGGGGAAAAATTGCTGAAAAATGTTGAATATTTCAGAAAGTATGAAGGGTATGAATGAGAAAAGATATAGCACCTATGTCCTAATTAAGCTGAATCTTTTAAACTTTGAACGGAGGTCAAATAAAGAAAGTAGAATAACATATGTTGTGAATGCTTCTCAGCATTCACACCAATTATATGCAAAGACGAGGTGTGTATGTGCTGTACAACGCTGTAAAGTGTAACATTATCTCTCCCCAGGCACATTTGAATTCAGCAACACTGCAGGCAAGTCGCCATGCAAAACAAATTTAAGACGCTTATATATACAGTATATATATATAAGACGCTTATATATACAGTATATATATATATATGTTGTTTTTTTTACTTTGCACTTTTCGAAAACAAAAAGTAATGTAAAGAGTGAGATTAAACTCCCAGAACGGCGTCATCTGAGATTCCATCTGGCTGTGATGGAGGAAACCCATTAGAGCCGTGCATGTGTGTGTATCTGTGTGTGTGCATGTGTGTGTGCATGTGTATGTGTGCGTGTGTGTGTGTGTGCATGTGTATGTGTGCGTGTGCCTGTGTGTGTGTGTGTGCTTGACTTTCATGTATTATTTGAGAGCAAAGAATGCTTGACGGAATGCAAAAAAACACGTACACTATAAATCAATGTCAACAAAATGGATTCCATACACCCCTCAATACAACAAAAGCAATACGTACAGTTTCTGTCCAGACTTCACCAGACAACGAAATTTCTATTGTCGCGGCAGAGTACATTTTGTATTTTTTCTTCATGCTGATGTTTTTTCTTATTTCCGCTGAACTGCATGTGACTGTTACACAACAAAGCGTAGCATAGCATAGCCGAGCAAGCGTGTGCGGGGAACTGGTGACAATGTGGTGAATGTGCGCTGACCTCTGCCGATTAGCGCTAGGCGTGTTGACATGGCGTGCATTCAGAGAGGGACACACACACAGACACACACACAAACACCTGTCTGCCTACGCCTTACGCCTGTTTGCGGATTAACACTGAACACTGGGAGAGAGAAGATCCATTGTTGCACAAAAATATTGCACAATCCTCCGCTATTTGCAATACACCGTACAATGAAGGTGTAGAGGAATGTATTATTGGTAATATGGCACACATGCAAAACGCCACGCGTCAACAAAGAACCGCGCACCGTGAACACATATTGCGATCCTCCTAGTCATGAGCCTGTTGGAAGCGTAGGCCCCTTAGCTGTCCGTAACGTGCCTGTTCCAAAGAGACCGAATGTGTGGCCTCCTCCGGTATTGCTGCTTGCGAGTTCCTTGAGAACGGCCCACCCAAACAACTTCACACTTGGGGGTGGCGGTTGCTCAGGAGGTAAGAGTGGTTGTCTGGCAGCCGGAAGGTTGCTGGTTTGATCCCTGGCTCCCCCTAGCTAGCTAAGTGTCGAGGTGTCCCTGAGCAGGACACCTAACCCAACTGCTCCCCTGACCAGCTGGCTGTGGCCTTGCACGGTTGCCACCGCCGTCGGTGTGTGAATGTGTGCATGAATGAATGGGTGAATGTGAGGCAATGTAAAGCACTTTGGATAAAAGCACTGTATAAATGCAACCCATTTACCATTCATCATGAACCACTTACGCTCAACACTGCACTTCCTTGGGTCCTCGGCAATCCAATACACCAAGCTAGCGCAGTGCCCGTTCTGTGCCTGTTCAGAACAGGCCGCGGCTTTCTGGAGAACCGCTTATCCAAACCAAGGTAATACCCGACACCGCAGTTCCTTGGGTCCTTAGCAGTACACCAGTGTGAGGTCGATCGGATGAACGGTTGTGGGGAAAATCGAATTGCAGACATACATAGCATACATACGTACATGCAGAGACTCCTTCCATTATAGATACAAGATACCTTGAATTACGTTTCTGCGAATGAAATAAAATACGGAAATCGAAGCGGGCGAATATGGCTGCCATCACTTGAGCCTTTCTCATACATGATGAACTCTCCCCTGACGCCTCTACTCGCGGGATACGATGTCACGTCTTCGCTTCTGAGCCGCTGGAATAAAGTTAAGACGCTGCTTCGCTTGAAGAAGGTGTGGTCAAGTGCCGTGGAGAGTTATTCTAAAGAAAATAAATGTATTATTATTGGCTTGTGGTATTCAAACGCAAAGGGCCAAACTCCACGTCCGCTGGTGGCAAAGCAGCTTCAACCATAGCACACCCTCGAAAACCTCAACAATGCGTCACAGGATTTATGATTTATTATTATAATTACTATTATTTTTATTATTGCTATGGAATGCAAATGTCGACCTTTTCGAGTATTCAGATTTGTTTTTTGGTTTTTTTTCCTTATTGGCTTCCAGCACGTAATCAGTCTCCCGCCGGCGACGGCAACCGGTGGCGTACAGAACACCACGTGTGAGTGACATTTACCTGGAGAGAGATTTCGAAAAAAAGAAAAAAGGCAAACCGCCCTCGCAACTTAACGTCGACGGCGAAACCAAAAGCAAAGCCGCCAACCACACTGCATCACACCGCATGGCGCGACTATTCTCTTCCCTAACATTGTAGCCCGCGGCGTTCCGCGCGCATTTACATTTTCTAACATGAACCTTCAAGGAATACAAAATAATAAAATAATAAAAGTGCACCACCACCCTCCCTCCCGCCCTCCCTCCTTTCCCTCCCTCCCCTCCCTCCCCCCTTCCGTCCCTCCTCAGCATGGTATCTAACGTGGTCTCTGCAACAATCGATGTGTTTTCGAAGCTCCATGTTGTGTTTTCTCCTCCTGCCTCTCCTCCCTCCTACCTACCTCTCCTCCCTCTCTTCCCTCTCCCTTCTATCCCCGGTGTGGTCACGTGCGGATTCTGCCCTAGGGGATGGGGTTGGTGTGCTGGCTAGTCAGCCTTCGCTCTGTGTGGTTGGTGTCGTAGCTGAGAATTTCTGCCTTGTGGGTGGTGGAGTCCGGTGTGTGTTGGTGGTGTTGGATATAGGTTGGTGTGGGCTGGGGGGGGGGGGTTTGAGGGGGAGGGGGGGGGGTGGTCGTCTGTACGTGTGTAGTTGCTTGCGTCTGTTTCCATACGAGACAAATAAATCATAAACAATACATCTGTCGAATGCTGCTGAGCTCTACAGAGCGAAATGCAGTGATATACCAAGGTGCACTCAACACACACACAACACAAGCGTAGCGTATGAGTGAGCATAACTCGCTCGTCCAGAAACTCAAATCCCAGAAGAAAGAACTTCGGCCTTTTCCACTCCACCTGCAGAACCGACGTGATGTGTTCTTGGCTTTTACTTTGGGACTGTTGGCAGTGGAAAGAGAGGTTATCTGTGTAGTCTTGGGTGGTATGCGTGCTCCTCAGTAACGTAGCACCTCTTACCCTGACCTGGTGTTGGAGGGTATCGAGAGATAAGTGCGTGGTGGGAGTTGCAACTTGTCTTATACTCGTACTCTATGTGTGTGTTAGGTTATATGCTAGTTGTGTGGTGGTGGGTTGTGTGTGGTGTGTTAGTGTTAGAGTAGTTGTGACCAGTCTTCGTCATAGCCTATAGTTTATTAGAGAGGCTTGTTGAGTGTGGTATGCTGATGGGCATGCGTGAGCCAAAGAGTGAGTAAGTGTGCTGGTTGTACTTCAAATGAGGCTTGGTGTGTATGAGTCAAAAAAACGATGGCTACCACAATCGGTAGTGACCGGAGTGAATCCGTCTAGTTAGCTGTGAATGCACACTTCACCACCGAGCACATACTCGCCGCGCATATGGCATTACGGCAAGCGGAGCGCGACCACACAACAACCACAAAACACAACAACACACACTACACGACCATTCACACACAACCAGCGCCCACACCGAGCACACCACACCCACAACGACCGTTATAACTCGGCACAGGACGCGCATAGGGAGTTCGGATCAGCTAGCGCGTTGTCTTCATAGGAGTGTCAGCGTATATAACCGGACTGGTGATTTGTTCTAAACATGAGCACAAGGGAAAGAGCTGGACGCTAGCGCCTCACAAGCATATCACACAATCTGACATCATGAGAACAACGAAAGCGCAACCGCTCGAAGCCTACTATGACGGATCGTGTAGCTCGATCTCACTCATCCAGTCACGATGTGTGCACCGTATCCACACATGACTAACTAGCTACAATACGAAACCGACTTACACACCACGACATTTACAAACGTAAAAGTATACACCCTCAAAGTGATTCCTTACCTTCGAGGGCCATTTTGCGTATACTGCTCCAAACCCGCGCGACACATGCAGCACGAAGTCTGACAATCTCTCTATTCGTTCAATATCGTCAGTTTATCATGCTGAGGGTCTCGCTGGCAAACGACTTTGGCCGTACCGTCGTCATGAGCTTCGCTGGCAGTCATCTACTTACTGACTAGCGGCTACGCACTACTCGGACTAACACATGCACCGACTTCATACATACCACACAGACACACACACAGAACACACACAACACACACCACACACACAACACACACACGCACACACTACACACACACACACACACACACAACACTGCCTCGCCATCACACCGTGCCTTCGCATGCGGTGTGGAAAAAACGGCCCATGCTCCCACACTGAACTCGGCCGCGTCCCCTAGGTAAACAAGCCAGCCATTCTACGATTTGCATAGACTGTCGAATAAATTACACCGCGTTCTCTGCCACGAGACGCGATGCACTGGTGCATGGCTCGGGTTGGGGTCTCTCTCTCTCTCTCTCTCTCTCTCTCTCTGCTCTCCCTCTCTCTCTCTCTCTCTCTCTCTCTCTCTCTCACTCACTCACTCTCTCTCTCCACACACAGAATGCCACGTATTAACCCTGATCATCAACGACCACAGCGGGCAAGGGAGCCAGAAAGACAGAGACGAGAGAGAGCGAGAGAGAGAGAGAGAGAGAGGGAGAGAGAGAGAGAGAGATGAGAGATTGAAAGAGGAGAGATAGAGAGAGAGAGAGAGAGAGAGCCATAGAGATATACACAAGACGGAAGGAGAGAGAGAGAGAGAGAGGAGAGAGAGAGAGAGAGACAGAAATAACATTATTACCAGAGATAGCTAGCCAAACAGCGCGCGCGAAGATTTGCCTTCACCATACTCGTCATAGGCCCGAACTACGTCCGAGACGCGGTTTGTGGCTGGCGGACTGATCAGTGTAAAGATGGATGAAGCGCTGGCGAGATTACCGGATCGAGCAGGATTTTGACGGATGAATAGACAGTAGAGAGATTGAGATTGTCATTTAAGAGACTATATAACTCTAAAGATCGTAACGACATACTCGAGAGAGAGAGATGTGAGAGACGAGGGAGCATGACGCAATTAGTTTAGCCTACTACGCCATATTGTTCCACCTCTCTCGTAAAACAGTGCATCTCTGAGCAATTAGCTACTCTCTGAGACTGACTGCAGAGAGAGAGTACAGTCATCTCGTCTCGTGCATGCTCTCTCTGTCTCTTCTTCATACTCTCTCTCTCTCTCTCTCTATCTGGAAGTGAGTGAGACGAGACGACTAAGAGCCGACCGCCGACAGACACCACAGCACAAGGCGACATGACAACAGTCACGCTCACCTGAACAGGTCTCTCCAGAGTTGATGACAGGGCGCTGTGCGATCAACAACCACCTTGACATACACACACCACACATTATACATGAATGCGAGAAGGATAGCAGAGGATCCTTCCTTGGAGAGAAGAGATCCCTGACCTGTTCTTCCTTTTCCCTCTCTCTCTCTTCTATTCTCCTCCTTCTCCTCCCTTGCCCTCCCCCACCACAGATCAGAACCCCGTGGTGGGCCCGGAAGCCTCCCAAGAGGAGGTCCCAACATCACGGCAGCCTGATGGTAGGTCATAAACTATACCACACCAAACCACAACACCACACCACCACAACACCACCACCACCACCACCACCCCTCACCCACAACCACCACCACCACCTACTACCTGCTACCACGCATGACGATTGGAGAAGGTTAATCACGACAGTGCTCGTTAAAATGAAGTAATGGTGGTGTTCTCTGTATGTCAGGAAGGGTCGCCCGTATTGATATTGAGAGCAGTGCGCATGACCGCAAAGTTGTTCTTCAATAATTTCGCGTTACCAACAGAAATTGATAGAAGATTATTCAGCAGTCCGTTTTTCCAGACATTTGAGATGAAGAGACCCGAGTCTCTAGGTCCCTGTATCGCACTCTCCAGTATGGGTTGAGGCGTCAATGGATATGGCTGCCTAGGGCTGTATCGACTTATATAGTGAAGGCAGACCGGCTCTGTTGTCGTAAGCCGCGTTCTGTGGATGATCGCTTGAGTTAGTGTGTGTGTGTGTACTTTTGTTTAGCTTTATTTGCTGACTTTTGTCTCATTTGCGATTGCTGTGGTTGACGGGGGTGTTAGGTGCATGTTATATTATAAACATGTGGGTATGCCCGTGATGTGTCTTGTGGCTGAAATTGTTGCCATTACTCTAAACGAGAACACCGTACATGTATGCCAGCCACACGCTGACAGGAATTTGTCCCCCTCAGTGTCCGTCATTCAGAGTTAGTAGTGTGCGTTAAATCTTACTCACGTCTCAAGCGACTACAGTCAGACCGCAACCCGGTTAGTGTTTTGGGCTGCCAAATAGAATGTTACCACCAGCTCACCAGTTACTCAGATTAGTAAAAGTTTCACCATGATAAGACCCTAGGTAGATTTAAGCCCATACGTACTGTTAGTTTGCCATTTAGATTAGATTCTAGATTTTACGATTCTCGTCGGTCAGAACAACTTGCAGGGAGATTGAAAAGGACAGCTAGGCTGCAGCATGCTGACGGAGAAGGCGAACGCTCGGCAAGGGGTGCTGGCTGTTGAAAGGTTGTGAGAAAATTGAATGGTTTGAATGGAAATGTAACGGCATACCCGGAGAGTAACCCAGAGCCTATCCATCTAAAGCAGGCGCAGGAGACGTGTACTCCTTGGCCGTCAGTGACCCTTGGGTGGTCCGCGGTCTTCGATCTACAAACAAACAAATCACAAAATGTCCGCGTACCTACCTACGAACCAGTCCAAATAAAACCGCTTATCCTGGTTTTGATGCCCGATCTGTCCCACTGTCTACCTGTTGTCATTCCCTGAAGCAAGATAGCCTATAGCCCGCTGTCTTCTTCTCTGATTGGTCGCAGAGGAATCCCATCTCCCGTCAATTCACAGGTGATAGGAACGTGAAAACACTTCTCATTTACTCGGTGGAGAAGACCACGAGAACGGGCCAGGGCGATCATTAGTGGTATGTTTGCTAAGAATACATGTTAAGATCGCACTCCTGTTGTTTCATGCGGCTGTTCATTCTCAATCGTACTTGCGTCTTCATTCTGCTTCACTCTATGCAACTTCTCCAAATCTGTTATTATCTTACTGCAAAGTTTAGTTTTTGATGCGTCCTGCCCAGTCATGAAGAAAGTCTGCTCAGGACCACCACCACCCCTAACCACCACCACCACCACCACCACCCCCTCCACCTACCACCAGCTACCATCAACCCACCACCCACCCCTACCACCTCACCACCCACTTACTCCACCAACCACCATCAAAAACTAGCCTACTCACCACCACCTCTATCCCCACAACCACCACACCACCACCCTCTTAGCGCATCTAACCTACCACCACTCACCAACCAACACCAACCACCTCCCCTACACCATACCACCCATCCCACTACGATTCTCCCCCTAAGGACGCGTCGAACGACCCGGACGCAAGCTCGCAATCGGGGCTTTGCTTACTATTTTGTTTGTGGCTGATGAAACATCGAAAACCAATTGTGGAAAGTGTTCAGATAGTGGTCCGATGAGAATTATGTCAGAAGATGGTGCTGACTTACGATTGCCTTGCACATTTGCCTTGCGTTTATTGTGCATTCTATCATTAATCTAGGGCGTCCGCAGAGGGAGAGGGAAAGTAAAAGACTACTTGTTAAGTCCGCTAGGGGACCATGCTAGATCTATAATTGGGTCCTCGCTGGTGATCATTCCTATGCGCAGGACGACACCTCCAATTAACCCACTGTCGTCTTTTCCACCCACACCACACTCTACTCTCCTGCTGCTCCCTTCTTCTCCTCTTCTTCTCTCCTTCCTCTTGCTCCTACTCCTAAGACTGCTTTTCTCATCTGTCTGCTCTCGTTCTCTCTCTCGTCTGCATACTCTTCATCTGCGTCTGCTAGCGCTCTACTCATTCTCTTCCATAACGTACTTTCATTCTCACCCCCGATTCTTTCTTACGAGCTTCATCCTCTCGTGTGTGCGTAATGTTAAGTCTGTCCGGCCCTTCTCTTATACGCTATTAGCCACACCCACAAACACCTACGGGAAACACACACCTCATGCTCAACTCAACACACATACTATAATATGGCAAAACAGTCACAACATCAACACGCACGGCCTAACATTACTGACACTAAGCTACAAATGGAGTATAATATCCAATGACAGGGGGGAAGTTGACTTAGGGATGCATTCAGCTCACGGAACATCGTTACAAGCACAATAAAATCGCTACGACACGATTACCTACACATCTGCAGCGTACAGCACACTGTTACATACTACCAGCTCCAGCATCCTATTCACTACCCTGACACCACTCGCTAGTCGTCTGTTGATACTATAATCTCATAGTGTTACGATGAGCTTTGCTTCCTTCTAATATTTATAGTACTACATTCGTATTGTGATATGATGTAACCACTCGATACAGCGTGAGAGCTGGTCATGTTAACTCTTTGACACGTGGGAGGCAGGACGAGAGCGCAGTGGTCGATGTTAGCTCGCGACGGTCGAGCGGCCGCAGCTGTACAGGACACTATGCATCCGGATATGCGTGGACGGCAGGAGCGGAGTGGTGCGTTAGAACAATAAATTATCCTATCTCAAATTTATAGGTATATATACATATTAGAAAATATATACTTATTCGAGACATTGTGTTGATCCTCGCACATCGTTGGCACTTTTGACGAGGTACGTCGGTTTCATAGTGAATAGCGAATGTTACAAGGATCTTGTTCTTTTAGATAGCACTGTGGTTCAACTAGAGACCGCGCGACCATTAGGCAAAAGATTCTGAAGCTCTTGCTTTAAGTTTCCTTAGTCTCTCGTTATCAATCAAAACTTTAACGTCACGAAAAACATAGACGCTGATGCCCATCCGTTTGATGTGAAATGCCTTGACAGCCCAGCGAGGGACGCTGAGTTTTGTTTTCCTTATTTTTTCTGCATCTTTTAATTTACATTTATTCGTCGTGTCAATCTGATCTATGCTAACAATCAGCTGCCTGCCTCCGGCAATATGCGTCAGCTAGAGCCTCTGCGAGAATGGAGGTAAATTGTTTAGCGATCCACTCATTTGACGTGTGATAGCTTTGTCAGACGGTGTTACCTTATGGACTCGTGGCGCTGGACGCTCCTGCCCATGGCGCAACTGATGGATGCTGGGTGAGAGGTGGGGGGTATGCTAGCCAGAGGAGAGGGATGTAGGAGAAAGAGTGATCGAAACGGAGAGAGAGCCAAAGCGAGAGAGAGAGAGAGAGCAGAAGACCAGGAAGATAATAGAGGGGTCGATCAAACGAGACGAGTGCTGGGGGAGAAAGCAGCTACCATCAGCGGCTCAGCGGAAGGCCGGTATAGACGACGTATATTCGGACTCTTCGTTTGCCTCACACGTTAATTAGAGATGTTCCGATTCCACTGCATTCAGGGTTCGTCTAATCCTGCCTTTAAATTAAGACACTAGATGAGAGGTGAGCTTCATACGTCATCGGATAGGGGGGATAGCAAAGCGAGAAGGGAGACCGAAAATGAAGATCAGACAGGAATGAAGGAAAGTACCGAAGGAGGGGGAACGTACGGGGGGGGGGGGTCAACAGAAGTGAGTAGGTAAAAGTCCATCAGAATGGGGCTAGAGTCGCCGGCCACCTCCCCGCCTGGGCTACGACCCTGGAGCCACAGACACGCACTGGATAAATACCCGCTATATTTCCAGTTGGAAGAAAAATAAAAAAAAAAAGAGTATATACACTGTATATGATTAAAACGAAAGAAAAAGCAATCTTGCCATGGGCCGTAACGAAGGTTTTAAAAGTTTTCATATTCAAGCCTTTTTCGTGCAAAAGTGCCGACGCATTGTGCGAGGGAAAATAAACGGCACCATGTTGTTAAGATATATATATATGTAATATATAATAAATGATAGATATTTATGTCCAAAGAGATGTCTGTGTGCATATGGGATTAAGTGTGGAGCTCGGCGCCCAATAACCCCCGGTATTATGTTCTCCTATACATATCATACATAGATTTAATATTGTTCATTTCACATCTGCATAATATTACAGTGTATATAATGCACATAGATTCGATATTTTCTATTCCTATGCTGAGCATTATATTTTATTAGTATATAAATATATATAATACTATATAGTAATTTATATATAGAGGTGTGCAGGTTGGCAATCATAGGGACTCTCCATGATCTGTTAATGTAGCCTCAGAAGGTAAAGTTCCAAGCGTAACATTCTGGTGACAAGAGAGAAGCTGAGGAGAGGGAAGTGGGGGCAGAAACAGGCCCACCTTATGCTTCCCCAGGCTCTACTCCTCCCTAAAGAAATGCAAACGCAAGCAAAAGCACGAAATTCCTCTTCCACACTAAAAAGTTGTTTAAAGCATGAGGCCAGCCCCGTAGGTGTGGGTGTTTGGTGTTGGGTGGTTCTGAGTTGGTGGTTGGTGTTGGTGGTGGTGGTTAAGACCGTTCGTTTGGTTTGGGAAAAGTGGTGGTTGGTGGTGTAGGTAGGGTAAGGTGGTGTTGAGGTGGTGGAATTTTTTTTCTGTTGTGGTTGGGGTGTTTGAATATGGTGGTGTGTTCCTTGCTTGGTTTGGTGGTGGTTAGTGTTTGTGGTGGTTGGTGGGTAGTGTGGTGCTTGAGGTGGGTTATAGGGGTAGGTGGTGGTGGTGGTAGTGCGTGGTAGGGGTGGCGGGGGTAGGTGGTGGTGGGTGGTGGTAGGGGTGGTGGTGGTCCTGAGCAGGACTTTTCTTCTGACTGCAGGGCCATCCCAAAAAAACTAAACTTTGCAGGTAAAATAATTACAGATTGAGAGTTGCATAGAGTGAAAAGCAGAAAGAAGACGCCAAGCTAACGATTTTGACAAAAACCTAAACAACCAAAAATGTCCCCCTCCCCCGTGTTCTCTCGCACCTAATGAGAAGTGTTCACCGCACTGTGATTTGACGGGCCAAGATGGATTTCCCTGCGCCGAATCAGGAGAAGAGGACAAGCGGCTATAGGCTATCTTTGCTTCAGGGATGACCCAGCAGGTTTTAGACCAGGTTGGGACAAATTCGGGGGCATCAAAACCAATAAGCGTTTTTTGGCTGGGAGATGATATAACACCAACAGTCACGACCGCCAGCCCCGGTTCCTCCTAAGGCTCAGAGGCTCGTTGCGGTTTCTCTGCCGGTTCTTCATTTTCCCACATGTTCAAACACAAACCCTGCGAGCGTTCGCCTTACCGGTTCAGCGCCTTGCAAGGCCTAGCTGTCCCGCTTTTCATTCTCCCTGCAAGGTTATTCTGACGCAAAAATTTTCTAAATCTAAATCTTATCTTTAAAATGGGGCAAAAACAATACAATAACACAGTTAACATCGGGGGCAAAACTACTATCTTATCATGGAATAAGTGAAATTCTCCTGTTAACTTGGCTTGGGTCACATTTTTGGCATCCCAACAACACGGGTTTCCGCCTTTGCAACTTTTGGCTTGGATATTAGCTAAAACCAGAATAACACCACCAAAACCAATTTATCACTCGGTGTCGGAATGCCAATTTAACAAAAAGTAATTCAAGCCAGACCAATCACCATCCATATGCTAATATCAACATTCCCTTACACCTCACAGAAATGCCAATAAAAATACAAATAAATAAATAAAATACAGCATTATCGGAGGACCCCTTTCGCCACAAACTTGTCCCTTCCTTAGCGACAGCGCTAACCGTTGCACCTATTCACGGGAAGTCAAGACATAATGTTCTATTCCAATGTCGGAAAAACATGGCTGAAAAGTTCTTTCTATTATTTCTTTGAAACATAATATTTGAAAAATGCGCATTGTTGTGCCAATATTCAATACGGGCACCTCGCTGAAGCATTACAGAGAAAACAACCACCATACTTCATTTTACGAAGACCACTGTCGTTGATTAAAACTTTCTTCCAATTGTCCATGGTTGGTAGCAGGTAGTAGGTGTGTGGTTTCGGGTGTTGGTGGGTGAGTGGGTGGTGGTGGTGGTGGTGGTGTTTGGCTTGTTATGTTTGTGGTTGGTGGTTTGGTGTTGGTGGTGTGTGGGTTTGTTGCGGTAATTAGTTTAAAATGGATCCTACCACTCAGGGCTGCCGTGTACGTGTTGGGACCCCCCTCTTGGGGCAAGGGCTTCGGGGGCCCACACGGGGTTCCTTGATCTGTTGTGGGGGGGTTGACGGGAAGAGAGATAGCACGGGAGGAGAGAATTAAGAAGAGAGTGTAGGATGAGGCGGCGAAGAACAGGAAACAGGAAGAGAACAACGGCGGATCAGGGATTCTACTCTCTCCAAAGAAGGACTGGCTATCCTCCTGCCCATCCATGTAATAAATGATGTGTGTGTGTATGGTCAAGGTGGGGTTGTTGGCAGCCCATCAGCCGTGATTCAATAGCTCTGAAAAGAGAGGCGACCTATGTTCAGACGTTTGAGCGTGTGTTTTGGGTTTTGTAATGCGCTTGGCACGGGACACTTTAACATGTGTGTTGTGTCTGTGGGGGGAGTGGATAGAGAGAGAGAGAAGGGAAAGAAAATGGAGGAGAGGAGAGGGCAGAAGACGATGAGGTGAGAAGATGGCCACATAGAATGGGAAAGGGAAGAGAGAGAGAAGGAGAGAGAGAGAGAAGAGAGAGAGAAAGACAGAGAGAGAAGAGAGAGGCAGGCACTCACAATGCGATCCCCTGTCCACATTTCCCCCCTCAAAAACCATTTTGAAGATAAAGTTTTAAAAATTAACAAAATGAATATCGAAAAAACGTGCCGACGACTTCATCCACTACGCGCTTGAGCCAAACGGCTCTTAGTCGTACGAGTAGGAAAAGTCCTCTGGTCGGGGAGGCGGGCCCTAATATATATTTCAACGCCACACGGGCGCCCACACAGCAGTGGAGACCTGCAAAAACGAAAACATTTTGAATTTTTGCCTTCTGTTCTGGGAAATAGACCCGAGGTAAGGAAATACTTTGGGTTTCTTTTTAGTTTAGTTGTGTGTGGTGTGTGTGGTGTGTGTGTGTTGTGATGGTGTGGTTGTGTGTGTGTGTGTGTGTGTGTGTGTGTGTGTGTGTGTGTGTGTTGTGTGGGTTGTTTCTTGTGATCGAGCACGCTTCGTAAACACGGTTGGCGTGCCTGCTGGTTTGTTGTTGACGCTTGTAGCATTTTTTCCCGCTCGTAACGCGGAAGATCCTGGAGTTGCGGCACTGTCTCATCACTGTGCTTTTACCAACAAACCTATACACACACACACAGGACACACACACCACACACACGCACACAAACACAACCTATAACACAAACACGCACACACACACAGAGCGAAGTAAAATGAGCAAAAACACCTTGTACCAAACCCAAAACCTCGTTAGGTGCGTCGGGGGGAACGCAAATAAAGACAAAGACACAGAATCACACACCGTAATGCGCGACGCGGGATGGGAAAGACGCATAAAGTTTATTTTTTACTGGTCCCCCTTTCTGGGGATTATCTGAATGCATTTGCCACCACACACGCTCCTATTACACACGCGGCCCACGCTACACCACACAAAGACACACAAGACACCATAAACCAGGACACCCCACACAGACACACTGGCCACGGACGGACGGACAGGACACACACACACAGCCTATATTACACCACACCACACACACAGACACAGATGAGACACCACCACAACACACACACACACCACCAACACACGCTCGCGCACACACACAGCAATTATGTGCAAATACTTTTGGCAGTGGTGTCTAGCAGCAGCCAGACTATAAATTCTGTCATGTGTGTGTTTGGGAGGCAGGCAGGTCTTCGTAAGCACATGGCTGTGGGACTCCACGGTGTTCTCTGAGAAAGAGAAGAAGCTGCTGGAAGAAGGAAGAAGAGAAAATACATTAAAAAAAAAAATAATAAAGAAAAAAAATATTTTAAATTAAAAAAGTAAAAAACAAAAAAGTTAAAAATAAAAAAAAAAAAAAAAGAAAAATTGAAATATATAAAAATAAATAAAATAAAATATAAATTTAAATAAAAAATAATATAAAAACAAACAAAAAAAAATAAAAAAATAAAAAGAAAATAGAAAGACAAATTGAAAAATAAGTATATATTATATAAACTCGCAGGAGAAAGCTTGCAAAGTATAACGCAAGGTTATTTTGCGATTTGCCAGGAAAAGTGCAGCTCCAATATTAGCATGTGCACTGTGGACGGGGAACGCTTTTTAAATCCGTGTTTAACCAATCAGATTTATTTATGTTTTATTACTTAATATTTCAAATCGCCGACCAGCAAAATTCGCGGTGTGTGCTGCCAGAATCGTTTCAAAGTCAAGGTTCAGGATGGAAGTTTGCCAAAAAACAAACAAAACGTAAGAATTGAAAGGCAATAGAATAATAACATACATACATATTTACAACAGAATTATACCATAATTATTACTTTGTCATAATTCATTGCTTGGGACTGATGTGGTGTGTTGGTGAAATAGTTTAATTAAAATAAAACATATAATCAATCTGGTAATTAAGTTGAGCGAAGCACGGATTTCCCTGTAGCCTACCTTCAAAAGGCATTGTGTAGGCGTGTGGAGTTGTTCGATTAATATGAACCAGAAAAAATGCTTTAAAACCCAAAATAAACAAACTGGATTGTAAATATATGCAGTTAAAATAAGACCACGCTGCAGAATTCAAACGCAAGAGATAACTCCTGTTGACTTATTGGAAACAGCCACAACCATTGGATGGTGGGGGGGGGTAGGTTCACATAAGTGACTCGGCAAGGAGCCCTTCAAAATGTCCACACACACACACCCACACACCTCACATTTTTGGATTTCCTGCCAGTCCTCTCATTGCAAGTGGAGCCGTGTGTAGTGGTGTGTGTAGTGTGGTCACCGAAGGTGCGGTGTGTGTTGATGTGTCTGTGAATTAGTGGAGTGACCGGTGAAAGTAAGTTGAAAGATAGGAGAGAAGAAATGCGCAACCGGAGCAGAGACGAACTGATGTGCTGAGTGAAGTGAAAAAACAACAGAAAACAGAGAATGCTACGAGGAGTTCCAGAGTTAAACACTAAAGCAAACATACAGTAAAGAGGAGGGGTCGTCCCTTATTATCGCTCTCTCTCTCTCTCTCTCTCTCTCTCTCTCGCCTCACTTCTGGCCTGTTCTGTCTGTCTGTTCTCACTCTCTCCTCTCTTGTCTCTCTCTCTCTCTCTTCTCTCCAAGCACTTTTCAAGAGCGCTGCCTCTAGAAAAGGCCTCCCCCCTTCTCCTTGTGGAAAGCATCTCATTCCTCTTCCCATCCTCCTCCTCCTCCTCTCTCTCCTCCTGAAATGTCGGGAGAGGGAGTGTGGCTCGACGGTTTACACCACCCACAAATGAGGTCTGTGGAGAGTTTTGGACTGGTTGTAAAACGGGTAGCTAGATTATATTAAAAAAAATTAAATTTACATAATAATAACAGGAAAAGCCGCTAAATTAATGGAACTGGGCAGGAAGTATTTCCGAGCGTTGAATCAAAAAGACACTCCAGGGTCCTCCACCCCGCCAAACCAACTCCCGCCCTCCGCCACCACCCACCCTGCTCTTTCCTCCTCCTCTCCTCCTCCTCCCCCCCCCATGCGAGCGACTTAACAGGAGCGATTTCGTAATGAATGTGGCACTATATCAAGAGATAAGTTGTCTGGTACCCGGTTCTTTCCTGTTGGGGAGTGGGTAAAGTGAGGGGTGTGGGGGGGAAGCGATCCACTGTTCCACAGTCGCCAGGGAAGTGTTGATTGCAAAGTGGAGTGTGTAGTTGTGATGTGTGTGCTGTGTGTTGTGGTGGTAGGTTGTAATGTGTGTGTGTTGTGTGGTGTGTGGGTTGTGTGTTGTGTGGAATGGTAGTGTGTGGTGT
>PIJE02000908.1:142339-169839 GCA_002895965.2 Coryphaenoides rupestris | reverse complement strand
GGATATTATTCCCTGGATGGTCCAGGATAAACATAAGCACAAATACAGTATGAGCAAATCTACGGGACAACCTATTGACTTTAACCCCCAACCTGTGCGAGAAGAAGTGCTGGAAAAAGGTACAATCGTAGACTGTAGAAAACATGGACGTAGCGTCCGTGATACGCCGTCTCCCCCGTTGGTTTAGACATTGCTGTTATGAACCAGAGATTTCATGCCAGCGGTCGCCGCCATTGCTGCAGAAAATTGAGATTTTTGAGAAATTGACAATTAACCCCAACCCTAATCCCTCGCTGGAAAAAAATCAATTTCAGTCGTGGAACACATTCATATTAAGTGGTTAACTACATAAAACTGTCTCAAACAGGACTCCTCAAAATAAATAATATGGAGATGAACGAAGCCAGATAGAGAGATGAGATTCCAACCAAAACGAAAGAAAAAAAATGTATTCGCTTTGTATTGCGAGAACGAATTCACAATTTTCACATCGACTTAGAATGGAGTGAGACACCTACAGGCTGTCAGAGGAACTACATGTTAGTCGCATCACCAAAACAGGGGGTCACGGCTGCCGCTTCGACGACATCTCTGCGGTCCACGTCAACAACAACAACAACAAAGGTAAAAAACAATGTTTACAACAATGTCAACAACTGCAACAACAACATCAACAACTACAACAACGTCAACAACTACAACAACAACGTCAACAACCACAACAACAATGTCAACAACTGCAACAACAACATCAACTACAACAACGTCAACAACAACAATGTCAACAACCACAACAACAATGTTCAACAAACTGCAACAACAACATCAACAACGACAACAACGTTCAACAACCACAACAAAAAATGTCAACACAACAAACAACAGCGGTTTGTAAGCCTCGGATACTTAAGACGAGAAAGTCTGTTCATCATCCCAAGGCGATGCACAGCACACCAAACACAAAACACAAAAACATGGACCAACCCACCACCCTCACACACACAGACGCACACACACACACACACACACAAACTCACAGCATGAGAGATGTTAAAAGGAGCATACTGCACCGGGCACGCAAAGCATGCTGGGAAAAGCACCTCAGCGCCAATAAAGGATCCTTAAGGTGTGTGTGTGTGTGTGTATATGTGTGTGTGTGTGTATATGTGTGTGTGCATGCGTGCGTGCGTGTGTGTGGCAGAGGATTATTGACAAAGAAGAAAAACTGACAGCTTGCGTGTAGCCCACCACACTTCCAGGTCATGCATTTGATCCCCCCACCACACACACACCTGAAATGGGTGAGGTGAGGTGTAGACAAGAGGGGAATGTGTGTGTGTGAGAGAGAGAGAGAGAGAGAGAGAGAGAGAGAGAGAGAGAGAGAGAGAGAGAGAAAGAGAGTGACAAAGAGAGAGCGAGAGCGAGAGAGAGAGAGAGAGAGAGAGAGAGAGAGAGAAAGAGAGAGAGAGGGAGAAGAGGAGGAGTTAGTGCTAGCTAGCAAGTAGTCATTGAGCGTGGGGGGGGGGGGGGGAACTATGTTCCCCAGCCTTCCATGAAATTGAATGTTGTCTGTGTCTGTGTGTGTGTGTGTGGGGGGGGGGGGGGGTTGTTGTTTTTTCCAATAACACACAAACAAAAAGAGGAAGGGGGGAGAGAGGAAGGGGAGAGGGAGTGGGAGGGAGTGGGCAGGGTGATAATTGAAGCCCATATGCGTGAGGAATGGCACAGCAAGGGAGAGAGAGAGATAGAAAGAGAAAGAGAGAGAGAGACAGAGAGAGAGGCATTGGTTGTGTAAGTACAGTATATTTCACTGTGTGTGTGTGTGTGTGTGTGTGTGTGTGTGTGTGTTGTGTGTGTGTGTGGTACGGTGCTTAATGAACTGCTTCAAGACACCGTGAAATGAAAAAGACTTTTTTTTTTCTCACCGCCGTCTGAGTGAGCCTCAGTGCTCTCATATGTCCTTCATTTCCGGCTGTCAAACAAACGGCCTGTGTTTGACAGCCACGCCCGCCGCTGTCCAACTGAACAACCCGATCAATATAATACTATACTTAGCATTGTTTTGTATATTGTATGTTCTTAAGATGTCGGTAATGCACTCAGAATGGCCCGCCTTGCAACTATGAATGATTGAAACCTGCTCTATTCTTATCTTTATGTACCACAGCGATATACTGCGGTCTCCTTCAACAAATGTATTCTTTGTAAGTCGCTTTGGATAAAAGCGTCTGCCAAATGCCCTCAATGTAAATGTAATCAAACGAGGTATTGTATGCAGCATATACCATACGTACACGCCACACACACGCCATGCTAGTGACACACGAGCTAGCTTCGGCTGTCGGCCGCCGCCTCGTCACGTCGACAAAAACCGATTCTGCCCCAGATCCTCTAACACAAGCCCCCGGGGGAGCCAATCAGATCGCTCCGCAAAAAAAAAAAAAAAGTCCCCGCACGCGCACGCTAATTACCCGTTTTACTCGGCGACGAGTACCCGAAGAAATGCAGCGGCGCCGGAATGCTATTTCACGGCGTGCCTTTAATGGAGATATGTGTGTTAGTCGGTTATAGGTGTATAGGAACGCATGCAGAAAGATAGAGAGAGACAGATAGAGAACGAAAGAGAGAGAGAGACAGACAGACAGAGAGACAGAGAGAGAGACAGAAAAAGGGAGAGAGGAAACCCTGGGGGTGTGGGGAAGAATCTGGCATGGTTATAATCATGAATTGAAAGGAAAAAAATGCTTCACATATCGCAGGGAAACGGTAATGAGTCGTGTTGCAAAAAGGGGCTGCGGTGTTGCGGTGTACGTCTGTTAAATTATACACGGATAAAGCATCAACATGTGCATCATACATACATACATACATACATACATACATACATACATACATACATATACACCCGATCGCACAATGGCCAGGGGCTCGACAACACAATCTGCACACACACACAGTCGGCGCTGGCTCGCCTGCCAACAACCAGACCGCCGTCATGGTCACCGTCGTCGTGGGCGACCGTAGGTGGGGAGGGAGGGAAGGAGAGTGGGGGGGGGGGGGGGTTGACAGGCAGCCGGCAGGTTTTAGTCACACGCAAAAGGTTGTGGTGGCGGTAGTGGTACCGGCAGAGCGACAAGGCAGGCCCTGGCAGCCAGCAGGGGGGGGGGGGCGCGGGGAGAGAAAGTACAAAATACAAAAAACAACTCAGACCTGTTTGCTTCCTGTGACAGACGGGTAAAGGAAGAGAGAGACAGAGACACTCGAGGTTGGGCGAGGGCGAGGGCGAGGGCGAGGACGGCGTGTCAAAGAAGAAGGGGACAACATCAAAATGTCTCGCGGTTCCTCTGGCTTAAGGACAGCGCTTGTCAGGGCGGGGAGTCGGCGGGCCTGAAACCCGAGGCGGTGAAATACGTCGCCATGAAATATTCACCAGAGTTTGTCTTGGCTGTAAAAAAAAGGAAAAGAAAAAAGGGGGTGGGTGGGGAAGAAAAAGAAATAACAGATGACTCAGCAAGATGGCGGTGTTGGTGTGACCGTGTGTGCGTGTGTGTGTGCGTGTCTGGTGTGTGTGTGTGTGTGTGCGTGTGCGTGACGTGTAACGCCTTCACCCCCCTATCCCTAAAATACACTCGATGTCAGCTCTGCTTAGACCTCTTTACACCTCATGGGATGACAGACGACGATGCGACCAGCAGGGGGTCGCCCCGTGGCGAGTGCATTAAATCCTTGCGCACACACACACACACACACACACACACACACACACACACACACACACACACATGAAGTCCACACACACACACACACGCACACACACACACACACACACACACACACACACGCACACACACACACACACATGAAGTCGAGGAGCAGGCAGGCAGGGGTGTGTGGGTGTGTGTGTGTGTGTGTGTGTGTGTGTGTGTGTCGTGTTGTCTCCGCTAGGAACATAATTGTGCTATCTGTCTGTCTGACTGTCCCCACCCTCAGCCCACCCCCCACCCCCCATCCCAATGTGTCTGCTGCCTGACACTGTGGCTTCTCGTCAAAATAAAGCCTTTTAAGGTCAAGGTAAATCCTCCTTCGTCATCGTCTTCTTGAATTCAATTCCAATTCTTCGATGATGTTACCTGTTGAAGGCGGCACGGTCTCGACAGATTTGACTGCGTTTCGCCTCTAATTTCGCACACGTTGAGATGTGTGAAGTACAAATCGTGAAGACTCCATCGTCCGACACTATCGACTCGTCATAATTATAATAACGTAATAAATGTATGTGTTATAATAATTATAATAGTGTATCTATGCACCTACCTATATAGTGTATCTACGCGCCCAATGCTACTGTGGTGTCGTCACTACAGTCAGTGTGTGTGTCTCAGGGCTGGTATGACAATCAAGACACCTTATGTTCGTGCACGCCTCGACCCCAACCCGAACCACCAACACCACCACCACCATCACCATCACCACCACCACCTACACCTCCGCCAGCCCAAGGTATTCCAGTTCTAAGAGAAACTCCAGATCATCCGAGGTATCCGGGGAATAAAGTTCTATTCTATTCTATTCTATCAGCAGCAACAACAACAACAACAACAACAACAACAACAGCGGTGGTGGCCGCTGTGAATTGAGGGGCAGAAGTGGTGGAGCGAGCGAGACCCACCAAATTGAACGGGGACCCACCACGACAATAAGGTAAGAAGTTCGATAAAATAGTGTATAGCGGCGCAAATAAGTATGGAGCATGGAAAGCGTTTCACTTGCACATCTACTTTGGGCAATGGAACGTTAGAGGAGGCACTCGAACGGGAATCTCTTCAAAGAGTGGGAGTCAGAATACATCTCCTGATTTATGCATAAATGAGACGATGAAACAAGGGGGGGGGGGGGGGTGGCAAAGGGGGTGGGGGTGGCAAGCAGACAACTACAAGGAGACGGTATAAGTCAGATTTCCAGCGCTCCGCATAAATTTGGAGAGGTTGGCTGGATAATTAGCGTCTAATTGGCATGTATGGGAGGCACGGCGAGACGCTTACAAATATTTTGCTTCCCCCTCCCCTCCCCCCGAAAAGCATGTAACGCTGTCACCCCCCCCATGTGTGTGTTGGGGGGTGGGTTGTTAAACTAAAGGAACGCATCATGACGGAGTAGAGCACAGTGAAAAGTTGGCATCACATACACACACGCACACAGAAATACACACACACGCACACAGAAACACACACACACACACACAGGAAACACAAACAGAAACACACATACACAGTGTTTATTGTATCCGAGGTGTGAAGAAATAAAAGGTCAAACATTTCGCCCAGGAAAACGGGAGAAAGAGAGAGAGAGAGAGAGAGAGAGAGAGACGACGAGAGGTGGAAGAGTAGAGGAAGTGGAAAGAAGTCGTCGTGGTCGTTGAATATGACGAGGCTAGTGGCGTCAGTTGAGATGAGGAGACAACTTATATATATATCTCCCTCCGTGTGACAGCTGTGACTCACCGGTGAGTAGAGAAGCAGAGTTTATGTAACCACTGAAGTCGCCTGCAACTCACCCGAAGTCACCTGCAAGTCAACTGCGAGTCACCCGCAAGTCACCCGCAAATCACCCGCAAGTCACCCGCAAGTCAGTTGGCAAGTCACCTGCAAGTCACCTGCAAATCACCCGCAAGTCACCTGCAAATCACCCGCAAGTCCACTTGCAAGTCACCTGCAAATCACCTGCAAGTCACCCGCAAGTCACCCGGCAAGTCACCTGCAAATCACCTGCAAGTCACCTGCAAGTCACCTGCAAATCACCTGCAAGTCACCCGCAAGTCACCTGGCAAATCACCCGCAAGTCACCTGGCAAGTCACCCGCAAGTCACTTGCAAGTCACCTGTAAGTCACCAGCAAGTCACCTGCAAGTGGCATAAGGACGAAACTGAGACACACACACAAAGATATTGCCACAACAATAACAACGACACTACAAGAACACCTTGACCTTTGCACCATGCATGATTTATGAACATGACAATTCATCGTTAGGATTCAAAGACGACACTCTGAGCACTGTTTGGATCTCAACGCGATAGCGGGCAGCCGACCGCCAAACCAAAACTCGCCTGGTACCGACCACACATAAACACACCACACACACACACACCGTTCACAACGATAACCGCGACGGATTAATGCTCCTCCCCACAATACAAATAACATTTCCATGAGCTCTCTCGTGTTCTCCTTTTCTGAATACCGAATGAGTGTTTTCATAAGACGGCAGTCGGCCGACACGATGGCAAAGATTTAGCGATTATTAACAACCGCACTCGGGTGATGAAGCGGCCGGCGGCGGGAAACTCGTGTACCCCGGCGCGGCCATATCTAATCTGGAGACCCAGAAGGTCGGACAGTTCTTTATATTCTATTTTATGGGGGTCTATGGAAATAGCTAGTTCCTTATCGGTGATGCGGCTTCTTATTGTTGTGGTCTCTCTCTCTCTCTCTCTCTCTCTCTCTCTCAGCGGCAAGGCAAAAAAAATCGAGGGACCAAGCAACATATTATTTTGTGTGCCACCACCGCCTCTTCCTCCATCTTCATAATCTGTGCCATGCAGGAAATTAAGAAAAGGACGCTATCACGGAGGATAGGGGTGTGCGCCGGTGGATAGCACATCAGGGGACAGGGGGGAAAGGCGGGGGCAGTACCGGTAAATCCTTGTCATCCTTGTCATTAAGAGGAGGGGTGTGTGTGTGTGTGTGTGTGTGTGGGGGGGGGGGGGGCTCACCTTGGCAGCATCCCCCCTCCTCAGGGTGTTCCAGAGTGTGTCCCGGAAGGCGGAGAAGTCCACCTGGTTGACGCCTCCGAGCAAGTCCTGGGGAGAAAGGAGGAAGGAAGAGAGAGAGAGAGAAGGAGGAGGGTGGGGGGCGAAGGTAGGGATGGAGAGGAGGAGAAATCAAAATTGAATGTACATTTCTTTTTAAAAAGGTCAAAGGTCAATAATTAAAAATACACACAGGTTGAAGTGCGCCGGTTACAATAGCCCGGGCACCTGGCAACTGAAATAATACTCGAAAATCAACAATCTACAAACTATTAGTATACTATGTACTGGTTTATACTGGTTTATACAGTATATATGTACTGGTTTGATCCAGGTCGAACACGGACGACGTACTGTATATCACGGCAACCGGTTGTGCGCTACGACCAGATTTTCGTCTTCGGAGGAGGAGGAGGAACACATCAGATGACTACAAGCGCTCTTCCCACTCGTCACCCGACTCATCCCGCGTTTACAACGCCTGGACGTCACGCCACATGTCACACGTCCTCCGGTGACGTCCGAGGACTACAGCCACGACAAGGCATGACGTTCTCCCCCCGCTTGGTATGCACACACAGACACACGCGCACGCGCACACGCACACACGCACACACACACACACACACACACACACACACACAGATTCAAATGGAACACCCCGCGCTCCCACATCAATGGCGTGGTCATGGACGACCCCCGTAAAAAAATATTATAAAGCTAGATATCCACTGGGGGAAGCCACGTTTATACTTTATCATCACATGTTGCTGCCTACTATCTACTAATTACTATGTTATGCTCGTGTTAAGAATATTTACTGCACTTTTACTACTTTTTACACCAACAGCCAGAGTACTTTACTTGTCACTTTTTACCGTACTTATTAGGCACTATATTACAATTGGTCATTTATGTATAAGAATACTGTTTAGAAGAAAACTTTTTACTGTACTTACTAGGTACTATTACTAATTGTTTAGAGTTGTTTAGAATGTATGTTTAGAAGAATACTGCAGTAGTGATTGAGGAGTAAGCATTCCATTGTACTTCCATTGTACATATGGCAATAAAGAAATCTAGAATGTTGTATCGGCTGACATTTGGCCGGTGAGCAGCGCGCCATTAAGCAGCGGCTGGGGTGGTGAGGGTGGCGAAGGTGGCGAGGAAGACGGCGCCGCTATGTAGGGCGGCGGCCGGGTGGCGGGGAGTCACGGTAGGACTCGCGAGACGCGCCGAGGTGAGATCCAATTTATGCCGTTTCTTTTATTTTGCTTAGGTCGTCTCTTCAAAAAGTGTGTGTGTTCGGTGTGTGTGTGTGTGTGTGTGTGTGTGTGTGTGTGTGTGTCGGTGCCGTTTGCTCTTTTCGCCGGGCGAGCTCGATAAGGGAAATGTCTCATTTGCATCAGTCTCTAAATGGCAGGGAAGGAGAAGAAAAGGGAAAAAAAAGAAAAGTATTTTTGTTTAAATGTTCGCATTGTTTGCTAATTGCCACGCTGCGAGTTTCCTAACAACGGAAGAAAAAAAAACGGGGTGAAATGAAACGAAACTGTAAATGGTGGCGCGCCGGCGAAATGAGAAAACAATGATGATGGAAAATGGCTAACTTGGTAATTTAATTCAAAACAACCCGTTCGCCGGCGGCAGTTCCCGGCGCTGTTACAGCGACAGGTAACCTTTTAAAAAAGATAAAAAAGCAATTTAAGACACTTCGACTGCAACACATGTGCATCACCGTAACGCATGAAATGAATACCAGGCAAAGAACCGAACCCATCCAAATATATCACCTTATTTCAGGTGAGAATACACACACACACACACACGCACACGCACACGCACACACGCACACACACACACGCACACACACAGCTTTGGAAAAATACAACTTGTTCAATCAAATCAAAAGGCGTCTTGTGCAGGAAATGGATGCTGCTCTTAGGTTCTCCGTCGTCACGCTTTTCCCCCTTTTCCAATCTCAAATAACAGGTAACGGCGAGTAAAGACGGCGGATGTGGTGTTATTACACGGTTACAGAGAACGCGGAACGACGTCGAGGGTGTATCTGTCTGCCGTTACACGATATACGAGATTTGGAATGTAAAAGAGTATGTTGGGTTTTAAAACGCAGGAGGAATGTGATTCAATTTTCCGGGCGAGTTGATTGAGTCGATTTGGACGGTGAGAAAAGAAGCCAATGAAAATATGCAGTGTGTGTGTGTGTGTGTGTGTGTGTGTGTGTGTGTGTGTGTGTGTGTGCGTGCGTATGTGTGAGTGTGTATAATGGATGGTTGGGTATAACATGTCGGGCTGCTGGAGCATTTTAGCGAAGCAGCAGCATCAATCGTCATCATCATCGCTGGGCGTGGAGGGCAAATTTTGGTTGGAAACCGGAAGTGGGTTCGATCCCCCGGGCTCCGCCTCCTAGCTAAGTGTCGAGGTGTCCCATGGTTGGCACCGCCGTTGGTGTATGAATGGGTGAATGCGAGGCAATACTGTATAGCACTTTTGATAAAAGCGATATATAAATGCAATCCATACATAACAAATCAAAATTAAATAGAATAAAGAAATTATGTACTCATGACAAATAATTCAATGCATCAATGCATAATTGCAACTATCAATTAAAGGAGTGAAGAAATCATTTTTATCACAACAAACAGAAAGGACTCCAACAACACCGGGGGTGTTGAGATGAGCGTGAATAAAACAAGCTAGCATAAAAATACGCCGTAAAAAACTTTTGACTGTCGGGAAAATCAGCCGATGTGTTAGAAAGTAAATTATCGTTGTTTAACTGCTGAATGAAACTAAATGAAAGTGTTCCTTCTGTTGCGGGATGTGGAGTCTGGAGCCTGCATCCCAGACGGGTGCATATCTGTGAGCAACGGAGGCAGGCGCCGGGTGGGGGCGGGTGCAGAGCGGGTGCGGAGGTGGGGGTGGGTGCAGTGCGGGGTGCGGGTGCAGGGCGGGTGCAGTGCGGGTGCAGGGCGGGTGCAGGGCAGGTGCAGGGCGGGTTGCAGTGCCAGGGCAGGTGCAGGGGCGGGTGCAGTGCGGGTGCAGTGCGGGTGCGGGGCGGGTGCAGGGCGGGGGTGGGTGCAGTGCAGGTGCAGGGCGGCGTGTGGGTGCAGTGCGGGTGCAGGTGCAGTGCGGGTGCAGTTGGCGGGTGCGGGGCGGGTGCAGTGCGGGTGCGGGTGCAGGGCGGGTGCAGTGCAGGTGCGGGCATAAAAGATGCTGCACTTGATTTAGCGCGGCTAGCGCCAGTAGAGCTGATAAAATAGCCGCTTGCGCACGTGTGCAGATATTACCTTACAGCCGGGGGAACGGATCAAATAACTCGCCAGGCGACATAGCACTGCATGTTATTTGATTTCTCCCTATTCCCAACCGCGCGCGGGTACAAATACCACCGACATCCACCCACCGTTGAATATATTAGGTTTCTGGTTATAGTTCTGAAATATATCGCCTTGCATATACGTGTGTGGAAGGCGGAGACACGAGGAGGAGACATCCATTACAACAAGCCCACACACGGCGCCATCCCCCCCGCCAAAAGAAGAGATGAACTCTCCCACACGGCATTAAGCACACATATAGTGTGTGTGCGTGCTGTGTGTGTGTGTGTGTGTGTCTGTGTGTGTGTGTCTCCTATGTAATAGATCTAACAGATGGAAGCCACAGAACGGTACGGTAAGAGATCCTCCTCATCTCTGTACACCCCGCACCCCACCCCACCCCCGCCCCCCCCCAACACAAATCCCAGCCTCCCATATTTGTTGGATTGCAGATAAGTGACCCGCCATGTTTCTGTTCAATCTGTTCCAAACCCGCGGTGGTGCTGTTCAGATGGTCGCGGAGATCGGAGATGAATCCAGTACTCCTCCTCCTCCTCCTCCTTCTCCTCCTCCCAGCGCTTCCGCAAAAGAGTGGGGGGGGGGGGGGGGGGCAGCAGCCATATTGACTAGTACAGTACCACTTACCGTGTGTGTGCTTCCTAACCCAGACAGATCTGAGGGCCAATTTAAACCCGGGGTCTCTCCCCTCTCCCCAACCGCCCCCATACCATATCTTCATTCTATTTTTGTGGTATTTTCTTCCCCCGGTTAGTTCCAAGAGATTTAGTGATGAGAGATTATTCAGGCGATGCCCGAGCCCAGGAGAGGAGAGATTGCCTTCTCCTCCTAGATAGGTGGTGGATTGTTGATTCCCTCCACCCGCCGAACTCCAACCCGAGAGGAGCAAGAAAATGGAAATTCTTGGCAGTGTGGAGTTTTTTTTTGCCGGCAAGGTTATTGAAAATGGTTTTCGGCCCCCAGTAAAACCATAACATTAGCCCTGGGTTTGAGAGGCGGAAATGTTGGACACAATGTTGTCACCGCTTGTAAGCAGGACAGCGATATGAAATAAGGAGAAACATATATATATATATACAGTATATATAAATATATACTGTATATGTTTAAAATAAGCAGAAGACTGTGAAAAGCCGCAAAAGCTGTGAAAAGGAGTAGTTCTGTCACCCGTCAACGTCTGACAACTGATGAACGTGTACGTTTTGGCAAGGAGTATTTAACTAATAAAGGACACGTCAAGGCTAATTTGTCACTTTTCATGCCTTGATTGACATAAATGTCACGTTAGCGAGCCACGTCGTAATAAACCACAAACCAGGTTGATTAGGCACCGGGAGGAAGCGTAATTAGGGGAAATTCTTAGCCCAGGAGAATCTAGCCAAAAGTACAGCCACAATGGAACCTCCTTTAGCATTTTTACTACAAACTGCAAACCTGCAATAAACTTCAAACATGGCTGCCTGTTTATACAAGCCAAATATAATATGGAGCTTGCGCTAATCATTGTTTTAAGGATAACTTTTTCAACCTTATCTCTATCTATCCGCATTAGGGATATAAATGACGATAAGTAAGTCAGTAAATATGTTTTATGTTTATTTCTACATAACCTTTTACAGACAAAGTAACAAAGTGCTGCACGGGAGTAAAATAAGTACACATACACATAGTAAGAAACAATAAAACATAAAAACAGAGGGCATAAAAAAAACGCTGAAATACAGACACAAGAGGCTCGACAAATGCCAGTCTGAACAGACGAGTCTTTAGCTGCTTCTTAAAAGTGTCCACTGAGACCGCAGATCTTAAGTCCAGTGGAAGAGCGACACTTTTCAAAGGCTCGATCACCATTCGTTTTGAGCCTAGAGTGAGCAGTAGGAATAGGAAACCAGTGTAAGGAAGCTGGGATGGGAGTGATAAATGTGGGAGTGTAGAAATCCTGAACTTCTGAAATTCTGCACGTATCTACGACCTGTACTGACAATAGCCACGACTGTCTGTGCGTCAAAGCGACCGATGTGAGACCAAACCAACTGCATCGGTGCATATTATGATTTTTCCCGATGAACGCTCATGTGAGCGAGCGAGAAAGAGACAACACAGCCGGTGAAATCAGGAGTACGTCCAAATCATCTTGAACAGAACATGACAAATGTTGAGGGGTAGAGAGAGGAGCCCGAGAGAGAGAGAGAGAGAGAGAGAGAGAGAGAGAGAGCATGTTTCTTGGCAACAACAAGTCCGTCAGAGGTAAGTGACAGGAATGTGTGTGACAGGGAGCGAGCTCTCATAACTCTGCCATCGTTGGCTCACCGTTGGATTTCATATCTCAACAACACCCGCCCACCGCCCCCCACACACACACACACACACACACACACACACACACACACACACACACACACACAGACACACACACACACACACGCACAAAATAAACAACCCTTTTCTCAAGGTTTTCCAGTGAAACTTAAATTAGCAATATAATACGGAAAAAAGTCTGAGAACCGAGAATGATCTCGGAGAGATACGGCTACACTTCATAAATAAACAGCATCTTGTTGATTTTTATTTGATTTCAAATGCGAAAACAGAAAATGGCCGTAAGACGATGGGTTCGATCAGTGGCAGAGGGGGCGTCGGCATCATCACCGCCCCCCCCACCGCCCGGTATCCAGGATGCCGGGCAGCATTTCATGAAAGGCCATAGGGCCGGGCTTATCAGCGCAGCTAAATGCCAATGTAATTATTGGTGTCTGGAGATAGCGGGGCGAAAGGGAAGCGCATCCCCGCGGCACCACCGCACCATATTTAATTAATAAATGTCACGCGTGTGTGTGTGTCTGTGGACGGGGGGGGGGGGGAGAGAGAGAGAGAGAGAGAGAGAGAGAGAGAGAGAGAGAGAGAGAGAGAGAGAGAGACAGACAGACAGACATAGCATGAAGAGGCACATGCAATAGAAGTCTGCGAGTGTGCATAGGGGACACGCCACGAGTGTGAATGTGTGAGTGTGTGTGTGTGTGTGTGTGTGTGTGTGCGCACGTGGCCGTGAGAGGGATCGCGTGTGTGTGTGTGTGAAAATGCGAGAGAGAGAGAGAGAGAGAGAGAGAGAGAGAGAGAGAGAGAGAGAGAGAGAGAGAGAGAGAGAGAGAGAGAGAGAGAGAGAGACATAGCATGAAGAGGCACATGCGATAGAAGTTGGGGCGAGTGCACAGGGGACACGAAATTCCACCTCCCCCTGCCCGCCCCTCCGGAGATCATACACGCGTGAGAACATGTATGTGATTACCTTCTGCCTGTAACCCTTTACCCCCGCCAACCCACCCTTCCCATGTCACGCAACACGTGAAGACCGGGAAAGGAGGGAACACAATGGCATGCCGTGCAACACGGGGTCCCGGGGAAAAGGGCGCGCAGAGACTTCGGAAAAAGATTGCGTCTTCCTCTTCTTCTTCTTTGTTGCTCTGTAGCATTTCTCTTGATTTGAAAGGTCACACCCCCCCCACCCCCACTGAAAGAGGAATTTAGGAGGAGGAGGAGGGAGGAGGAGGTTTGGAATACAGGGTGGGGTCACAACGGTGATCTTTATGTGTGTGCGCGCGAAGGAGAGATCTGTCAAGCGCTTTGAAGACAGCGGTCGGTGGGGGGGGGGGGGGGGGGGGGGTGGGGTGGGGGGGTGCTTGGCGGACGGACGGCGGTGACAATAGGAGAGGGTCCGCCGCGGAAATGTCACCGCCAATCAAACAGCGTCTCTCCCTCTCTCTCTCTCTCTCTGTGTGTGTCGGCGGACGGTTTTGACGGTTTTAGTTTTTTTGGCGGCAATCAATTTTTTGGTCGAGAACTTTGGTCAAAAAACTTGGATTATCATGACAATTATGGGGAATTTCATGGATTTCATCAAGAAACATCAGACATGCTTATGAATTCAGTACCATTCTAAATGATTTAACTGACGGTCACTACATTAAGCATGGTATCAGACAAAAAATAGTTTTCCTTTCTCATTAATGTTTCATACGTCATATTTGATCATTTTAAGGGCAGATTTTCGAGTCGATATCTTGATTTCACCACGATACAATATCATTCAAAGACGATAAAGGATGATATTGCATTATACATACAACTATAATACACTATAACACCGACTACATCCCCCTAAAACACCGTCACTGTCCCTATGGGTGGTGGTGGTGGTGGTGGTGTGACGTAACCTCTGATGGAGTACATAACTCCGCCTGCTACTCAGGGCAGCCAGCCAGCGCAGGAGGAGGTCGACCACCGTGACGACCTCCCAACCACCACCCCCCTGCCCCGCCCCACCCGCAGCCCCACCCATCCGTCGTGTACCTTGTGCCCTGCCACCTTCACATCGACACCCCCCCCCCTCCTCCTCTTCCTCCTCCTCCTCCTCCCTTATCCTCAAGTGGTACATCAGTCTCGAAAACTCTGCCTGGAACTCAACTCTCTCTCTCTCTGACTTTCTCTATCTCTCTCTCTCTCCTTCTGACTTTGTCCCTTTCTCTGTCTCAGTCTCTCTCAGTCTCTCTCTCCCTCTCTGTCTTTCTGGTGGCATCTCTGACATTGGATCAGCTGGAGATAGTGACCTCAACCTCATGTAGCCCGACTATGAGCTGCCTGTCTGAGGAACAGAGACAGAGAGACAGAGAGAGAGAGAGAGACAGAGAGAGAGAGAGAGAGAGAGAGAGAGAGAGAGAGAGAGAGAGACAGGGAGAGAGGGTATATGGAGGTAGGTAAGGTACGTAAAATAGATCAAGGTCTTGAACGACTATAAAAAGACACGTCTAAATGTTCCTTATGTAACTCTCTCTCTCTCTCTCTCTCTCTCTCTCTCTCTCTCTCTCTCTCTCTCTCTGTCTCTCTCTCTCAGGCTGGTGGCGTGAGGGGCAGCAGGCAGGCAGATGCATTTCCCTGACGACGAGATCAACGTGAGCACCATCGACACCACCCCCCCCCCCCCCCCCGGTGTGGTCGTTTGCCTTTTCCCATTTCTGACTGAGTCAGAGGACGCCGGATGGGAAAGGTTGCGGTCGCGGTAACACCCCACACCACCCACACACACACACACAACACACAGGCTCTTACTCGCTAATAGGGGGGTGGGAACGACACAAACACAAAGACCAATGGAGGCATTGGTCTAATAGTGTTAAAATGAAAATGCCACAGAGAAAGTCCCACGAGGCAAAAACTACTGCACACAGTGCATGCATGCATGCATGCACGTACACACACGTACACACACGTACACACACATACACACACGTACACACACACACACACACACACATACACACACACTAGTGTGCAATAGTAACCCTCTCCTCGCTTTTTCAACTGTGAGCGGCCGCATCGCCGAGCGGGTGCTATGCTACGCTAACAGGAAGACCATTCTAGAGCTCTCTCTCTCTCTCTCTCTCTCCCCGACCAGCAAACAGAGAGATGCCATCTTGTGTCTGACTCTCACCCCCCCCGGCTGCATGCTACGGAGCCGGGATGAGACTGAGTCGTCAAATGTCAGCCGGATAAAGAGCCAGACAGACAGACGGCCAGACAGACAGACAGACAGATAGATAGATAGACAGATGGACAGATGGACAGACAGACAAACAGACAGACAGACCCACACCAGACAGACACTGAGACGACATTTGTCATCCTGTGTTGTCATCCCTTTAGCTCGCCACGCCAATCTCCGTCGCTCTGAAAAAGCCTGCAGAGACTGCAGGAGAGTGAGAGAGAGAGAGAGAGAGAGAGGGGGTGGGCAGGGTGTGGAGGGGTAGAGGGGGGGTGAGTGAGGAGAGGAAACATTCTTTGCGGCAAAACCCGCCGGGTTGTGTAACCCGCTCCAAGTGCCCCAGTAGACGAGAGAGCTGAGAGAGAGGAGGAGAGGAGGAGAGGAGAGAAGAAGAGGAGGGAAGGAGGAGAAGAGAGAAGAAGAATAGAAGGGAATAAGTGGAGAAGTGGGGGAAAGGAGAGGAAAGGAGAGAGGAGAAGAGCAGACGAGGAGAGAGGAGAGGAGAAGAGGGGAAAGGAGAGGCAAGGAGGAGAGAGGAGAGGAGGGGAGAGGAGAGGAGGGGAGAGGAGTGGAGAGGAGAAGAGAGGAAAGGAGAGGCAAGGAGGAGAGAGGAGAGGAGGGGAGAGGAGAGGAGAGGAGAGGCGAGGAGGGGAGGGGAGAGGAGAGGCGAGGAGGGGAGAGGAGAGGAGAGGAGAGGAGGGGAGAGGAGAGGAGAGGAGAGGAGAGGAGAGGCAAGGAGGAGAGAGGAGGAGAGAGGAGGAGAGGAGAGGAGAGGAGAGGAGAGGAGAGGAAGAGGAGAGGAGAGGCAGGAGAGGGAGAGGAGAGGAGAGGCGAGGAGGGAGAGGAGAGGAGAGGAGAGGAGAGGAGGGGAGGGGAGAGGAGAGGAGAGGAGAGGAGAGGCAAGGAGGAGAGAGGAGGGGAGGCGAGGAGGAGAGAGGAGGGGAGAGGATAGGCGAGGCGGGGAGGGGAGAAAAGAGGCGAGGAGGGGAGAGGAGAGGAGAGGAGAGGAGAGGAGAGGAGAGGAGAGGCGAGGAGGGGAGGGGAGAGGAGAGGAGAGGAGAGAGGAGGAGAGGGGAGGGGAGAGGACCTGCGCTATTCCGGCGCCCCTGTGGTCTTGGAGAGCTTGTCATTATCGTCTTATCTAGCGTACAGTGGGGTCGCCATGGAGACCTCACAAAACACATCTCGCCTAACCGCCAAGGACACCGAGTTCTTCGACTGGAGGAGAGGGTCTCCAAATGAGCCCGCCAGAGTGTCACCACTCCCCCCCCCCCACCCCCCCCCCACCCCCTCGCCTCCCTGCACACATCGCATCGCCATTTTGCATCAGAGGACGATTGATTGTGATTTGATTCGACAAAAAAAACAGGGGCTGGCTGCTGCTGCTGCTGCTGCTGCTGCTATTGCATGCGTGCCTGTGAGTGTGTGTGTACAACAGGCCCAACAGCATCCTCAAAATAATAATCCAACTGAGATTATGATCGGGAGGGGTGGGGGCATAGATTCCCCTTCTTCTCCTTGGATTATGTTTACTCCCTCTTGCGTTGGGTGGCACTGGGTTAGCGCCGCTGCCTCGCAGTAAGAAGGTCCTGGCTTCGAGGGTCCCCCTGAGGTTCGGCGCGGGGTTCCAATGGGAGCCTCGCTCTCTCTCAGTTGGTTTCTAAGTGCTACCCTGTGTGCGGCAGGCTGGCCCACTGCTCCTAGCTCCTAGCATCATAGCATCTATCATGCAACAATCATGGAACGATCATGGAAGGAGTCTCTGTATGTCTGCATGTGTGTATGGTAAATGGTAAATTGTATATGGATTGCATTTATATATCGCTTTTATCCAAAGCGCTTTAAGGTTGCCTCACATTCACCCATTCATACACTGACGGCGGTGTCAACCATGCAAGGTAACAACCAACACGCCAGGAGCAGTTAGGGTTCGGTGGTGTCTTGCTCAGGGACACCTCGACACTTAGCTAGGAGGCGGAGCCTGGGGATCGAACCAGCAACCTTCCTGTTGCCAGACAACCGCTCTTAGCTCCTGAGCTACTCCCGCCCTAGAAGGTATGGATGACTGTAATTCGATTTTCTCAACAACCGCTCACCCGATCGACCTCACACTTGGCGGGTGTATTGCCGAGGAACCAAGGAAGTGCAGTGTTGAGTGTGAAGTCGGTTGGGCGAGCGGTTCTCCCCGGGAAATCTGCAAGCAGCAGCAGCAGCAATACCGGGTAAGCCTACAGCCCCTGGGTGACATGTTGGGCGCATTAATTAATTAGCAGCTATTTTTGTTTTGCTTTTAACGAGAATGAACATTTAGCGAGCGGAACGCACCCATGACATCCACCACTACCTGTGCGATACAGATTTCACACACACGCACACATACACACACACACACTGAAACACACACACTATCTGTTGTGTTTAGATTTCACACATGCAGCATTTTTAGCAGCCGTCTTTTTATCTATATAAATGCAATGAATTATTCATGAACGGTATTATGATGATTATTGTTATCGCTTTTATTATGTTAGCATTAGTAGTAGTAATTGTAGCAGTAGTAATAGTAGTAGATGTAGTAGTAATAGTAGTACTAGTACTAGTAATATAAAAAGACATGTGCTACAACCGTGAAGCTGACAGAAAACTAATGGAGAGAGTAATGATTGATAGAATAAAGTAATTGACTTTATTTCGTGCCATGCTGTGTGGGGGCTCCTGAAGCCATAGACAGAAGCTACTGATACTGATGAGCAGGCAGCGTTGACAATGGGAACACACAGTCACCAATTCTTTACATTGTGTGTAAGGAAGACAAGAAATGATCCTGGCACTACAACCTGTTCTGTGTCATGTGACCTCTGGTTTATCCAATCCCTGCGCAGCACATGTCAACTGGTGGAGCGGGAGGCGGACGGGGAAGGAGGGCGCAGGAAGAGGTGAGGGAAAGGTGTAAGTGTGTGCGTGTGTGTGTGCGTGTGCGTGTGCGTGTGTGTGTGTGTGTGTGTGTGTGTGTGTGTGTGTGTGGTGTGTGTGTGTGTGTGCGTGCGTGCGTGCGTGCGTGTGTCAAGCTTCAACACGTTAGGATATCGGCGCGTTCCAAACGATACGACAGACAGCCTCGCCACATTCGCTACAACCTTGGACGGGTGAAATTCTTCCAAGTGTGTGTGTGTGTGTGTGTGTGTATCTGCGTATGTGCGAGTGTGGTTCTTTTTTTTATCCGTTGCAATAAAAAGTAATTATCCTGAAGTGGGATTGATAAGCGCTCTATGGCGACGGCGGCGGCGGTGGCGGCGACATCGTTGGCAGACGGATGTGCCACCACAACTCCAACACGGCAACAGAACTCCCCAGAACATCGCAGATGAGAGAGAGAGAGAGAGAGCGAATGAGAGGTAAAGAGGCGCTTTTTGAACTATACGCCCCCACCTTCAAAGAAATTACACTGCCGAAAATTACATTCCTTTTCCCTCATTTACTGAACAATGGCGTCGTACGCGCCCACCGCCCAGAGATTGCTCGAAGGTAGTCGCGGGCGTAAAGTCGTTCATAACAATTTTTTTTTTATGAACTACTCCTCCTCCTCCTCCTCCTCCTCCTCCTCCGGCGGTACTGTCCATGAACCAGTGAACCAGCTCCGAGTCCACCGACCACCACAGCACCACCGGCTGCCTCCACCTCCATCTGAGCCTTGTTAACCCACTCTGGTGGATGGTGGGCCGGCCAGCCAGGCTTAACCCTTTAACACCTAAGCCTCAAACAGGCCGCCTGGACCACTTCTGTTGTTTTGGCTGTAAAAGCATTACTTGAGCTTTCAATATCTGGCAGTTATTTTGCATTACTGTATGTTATGTGTATGTTAGGTGTGTAAAAACAGTGTTTAAGAGGACTCCCCCTGGAAGCGAACGGCCATAGACAGTCATAGTGGAGTAAGTGTGGAGTAAGTTAAGACTACGGTCAATAGAGTCAGGGCTATAGAGGACTCCAGCCCTTTCATACGCTCACCACACACACACCACACACACACACACACCGAGCACACACCACACACACACACACGCACGCACATATACGCACGCATGCACACACACTCACCGAGCACACACACACACACACAAACACAAATACACACACACACACGCACACACACATACACATTACACATCGAGCACACACACCACACACACACACACGCACATATACACACGCACGCACACACACACACACTCACCAAGCACAAACACACACACACAAACACACACACAAACACACACACACACACACACACGCACATATACGCATGCACGCACACACTCTCACCAAGCGCAGACACACACAAATTCACACACACACACGCACGTGCACATCGAGGACACACACACACGCGCGCACACAGAGCACACACACGCCGAGCACACAACGTTGGACGGGAACAGAATCCTCGTCGAGTTCCACTGGGGGGGGGGGGGGAAATGGGGAGTGGGAGGAGCTCTTGACAGACGGCAGGGAGATTCACCCCCCGGCGCCCAACAACGCGAACGACCATCCAGCGGGGAGGGAGAAGAGAACAGAAGAGACGTCGCCGAGCATCAAGGCTTTCCGCTCGGCGAACCTCGGCGCGGTTCTGTCAAAGCCGCCCGCCGCCCCTCGTCACACGCCAGCGCTTCAGAGAAACCCGTTTTTATTCCGCCGTGTCCGAGCGAGACAACGGATTCAGCTGGGGGATCAATCCACCCTTTATCAATGGTCATTTAGGATAAAACTTGCATCCACAATGGTGAGACTACAGATAATAGGGAGCTAAAACAAGCAGGCGGGAGACGGAAAGTCGAATTAATCAACATTAGTCAGATTAATGCAGTAATAAGCATTGTTTTATGGCATTAGCATAGGGGTTAGGGTTAGGATTAGGGATACTAAATGTATCAATAAATAATGTAGAAATGAATACCTTAGTTAGCATGAGCAGCATTGCCTTAATATTAACATGAAGTCCACCTTCAAACACGACCACCACAAGCAAATGATTACTAGACCATTAGGTTTAACTGTGTTTAACATGAGGTGTTAACTGTTAATGAACTGTTAGTTCACGTCTATTGCTGCGTGAACGACCGTTAATTGACGGTTCATTAACGTACCCTCATCGGACAATGTTACCGACGGAAGAAAAAGAAGAACAAAAACAAAAACACTATTCCCCCACTGTGGGCTAAGCAAGGAGAGTCTCCATCTTGTCATTATACAGATGAGAAGCATTTTGGGGCGAGCCTCGGTCTCCACTTATACAACACAGTGGCAGTGAGCTCCGTGGTGTAATGATAGAATATTGCGGGGCCTTTATAATGTCTCCCCGCTTTACTTCCCCCGCCGCCGCCGCCGCCGCAGAGCGCAGGGCCGCCCCGCCTTTGATCATCAAATTGTTCTCCTGAAAATCCCCTCTTGAATTATCTGGACCGCTGGAGTGGAAACTGAATTTTTTCTTTTTTTTCGTGGCGCCCCAAAGCCTCTAAAGACAAAAGAGAGAGAGAGAGAGAGAGAGAGAGAGACAAGACTACAGCGGCGGGGTGGGGGACAGGAAGAGACAGAACAGAGTTCATTAAAAAAAGGAGGTGCAAAAATGATGCGAAGAAGAGCGAGAGTAAAAATACAGACGAAATAACAGACGAGGAAAAAAGGCGGCCGGCGCTGGAGAAACGTAAGTTCAAAGACAAACAGAAATCGGGGAAGATAACTCTTGTTCCTTTGCGTGGCTTTTTTTTTTCTTTCCCCCGGCAGAGATGAACACTACAAAGCACCCCGGAGGCGCGGGGAAAAAAAAAACACGAACGCCGTCTTGTTGACTTATCGCGGAGCCATCGCGTTATTATTACTTATCGCACTCGCCCCGGAACACGGCGGGAAAAAACCCTGCTAAGCGGCGGAGCTAGGCTAGCCGTGGCCGTAACCGAATCACACAGAAGGGGCTCGCTAGCTATAGCGGCGACAAAGGAAACGTTATTGAACCGCAGGAACATGTCCGGGAGGCCTCGGCAGAGTTCAGCGCAAAGTAAATGTTATTGGGTCAATAAAGTCCCCCTTGTTTACAATCCCCGTCCTTCTCGCCGCACGTACGCACACACACACGCACACGCGCACGCACACACACACACACACACATAGACACACACACACACACACGGAGATGGCAGCTTATTGCATGATTGCTAGCGCTGCGGCCACCGCTGCTGCTGCTACTACTGCGACTACTACTTCCAGTGTGTGTGTGTGTGTGTGTGTGTGTGTGCGTGTGTGTGTGTGTGTACGGCCCCGCTAACGACACTCAAACTGCAGCCTTTTTCAAATGTCACCCCCCCCAACACTGCAAGCTTGATCACCATTTGTTTTGATTACGGAGTGTGTTCAAAACGGGAGTTATTGCATATTCATCTTCGTCTTTCGTTCTTCGCCCGTCTCTCGCCGAAGTCATTAGCGAACGCTGTCGCTTGCTGTCTGCTTGTCGGTGGTTAGCAGTTAGCAACCGCATGACACGCTGAAAGTGCACCGAGGCTGAAAAAAGTGAACTTTTTTTTTTCTTTTTCTCCACCCCACCACAAAGCACGGCGCGATGGCGGTGTACACGCGCACGTTAGACGAACACGACGTGACCCGCGGCGACCCACTTCTGGGGGGGGAACGACGCCAGAGGACGCAATCCGTTTCCAAACATAGCGAGCGCTAACCCGACAAAGGCATAAATACGGTTGACATTGAGCATCTCTCCGCCGGAGACCCATTTCTCACACGCCGGTGTCATCCCGCCCTCCTCCATCATCGCCACCACCACAAACCGCCCAGCGCCGCCCCCCTCCTCCTCCTCCACCAGCTCCTCCTCCTCCTCCACCACCCACCGCCCCGCAACATCTGAACCCGCGCCCTGCCATGAGCAGACCTTGTACTGTTTGTGTGGTCCTGCAAAGTCACCACTCGGATACTAAGCAAGAGACACACTGAGAGAGAAGTAGAGAGAGAGGGAGAGAGAGAGAGAGAGAGAGAGAGAGAGAGAGAGAGAGAGAGGTGAGAAGAGAACAGAACAGGGGATATCAAAGCGTCGGCCATTTGTCTTTAGATCCGGAGGGTTTGATGAAGGGAGCGTTCTCGTTCGGCAAGACAACACACAGCAGGCATGACGGGAGCGAATGGAGTGACGGATGGGACCGCGCGGAGCAACTGGACGTTGGAATCGCCGCTGGCAAACTGTTGATTTGAAGTGACACGAAGCATTATGGGTAAGGAATCCACGGTGGCTTCACTGTCATATAGTCAGGCGGCCATTTCGGATTGGAAGGAGACGTTTTCACAGAACGACTGAATGTTTGAGCGGGCTGTAGGTTCCAAGTGAGCCTCAAAGAATATAAATGTAAATAAAGCAAGAATGTAAAACACGCAAAAGAAGGTTAAGGCAACACAAATATAGAACAATAAGCATATGTACAAAAATAAAAGGAATGTATGCATGTAAACAAACTAACCGTGCATATCACAGACATGTACATGAATACACATCAAACGGGGTGTAACCGAGACACAGGGAATGACGTCTATTGGCACACGCGTTGCGGCAAAACAACGCCACAGCACTCCACTCACCCTCGCCTCGTTCTCCGAGAATTCCCGTCGCCGCCGTTCCTGCTGCTGGAGCGGGGCCACCTTGGCGCGCACCTCATCCGCCGTGATGCTGCAGGAGGCGGGGCCGAGAGGGGTGTGGGCACCGGATGGACACACAGAGAGAGGGCCACACGGGTTAGTGGGTGGGGGGTGGCGGCTGGTTAAACAATAGCCATGGAGGAAGATACAGCTTGAGAGAGAGAGAGCGAGAGAGGACAGACAGAGAGACAGATAGATAGATAGATAGATAGATAGATAGATAGATAGATAAACATGGATGGAAGAGATACACAAGTAAATGAGGAAATATTGTGGTGTACATGTTTAGAAAAACAGAATATACATTCCATGGGAACTTTGCCTTATCTCTATCTATCTGCATTAGGGTCTCTGTCTCTGTGTTTCTGTGTGCAAAATGTTAATGCACATTTTGCATCTGGTGGACAAATGTAGGGGAAAGGAGATCTGGGTGCAGGCAACATGGAGGCCTACTTTGAAATGATACAAAGCCAGCTGCAGTGAAAGTATGAATGCTGGTGATGAAGGTTCTATGAACCTAAAGAAGGGCGATATTCATTCGAAGGTCCATTACGTCACCTGCATAGAATCTGGCCACGGTGATCTTAAGCATGTCTCATGAGAACATGGTGGAGAGATATTGCACTCGACAAAACAGAGACTCTCTCCTAGTTATTCCACCAGCCAGCGTTTCGCAACAAAGCATTCATTTGCGGTTTAATTCCCGTTTGCCGCGGCGCACCACGCACATCGACAGGTTCGGCAGCGCTCCCGTACCAAGGCCGCGGGCGGCCGATGCAAATAAAAGATTGACTCGTGAATTGAAACGCGGGAGCGGTGGACGTATGTTTCTTTCAAAGCGTCGCGGGTCACACATGACAGTATACGCCAAGCGAGAGGGTAGACCGCGGCGTGTCAAGGTGTGCGTGGGGGGAAGATTACATTTCCAAGTCGACGTTTTTTCAGAAATCAGCAATATTTTCTGTTTCCCACGGAACCTCTTTTGACTTGATGAGATGAGGACCGCGTGGACTCAACGCCGTGCCCCGATTGTGTTCCTCTAACCTCAAGTGTCACTTCATACATTCATGCCTTTATTATGCGTTTATGCACACACACACACACACACACACGCAACACACAGTAAACAAGACATATAGCCAATAGAGAACGATAGAGAGACGAATGAAGGAGAGAGGGAGAGATAAACAGAGGAAAAGAGAGGGAGAGAGATAGAGAGAGTGGAAGAAAGAGAGAAAGAGAGAGATGAAGAGAGAAAAAGAAAGAAAGAGAGATATAGATGAAGAGAGAGATAGAAAAAAATAAAGATAGAGATGAAGAAAGAGAAAGAGATAGAGAAAGATGGAGAGAGAGAAAGACAGAGACAGGGAGAGAGAGAGAAAGAATATTAATGCAATATTAATATTACTGCCCAACATCATGTGCAATACTCGATCCTGTACTATATTTATATTATTATTATTATAATGTTATCTATAAATATTATCTATAACACTACCTCTCATCTCCTCTCATCATCATGTGCGATGTCATGTTCTTAATGTCATGTCCAATAATATTACACTTCAATTATGCCAAATTGTTTTCGCTGTCGGAATATCTTATCTTGCCTCCATATTTGTATATTTTGACTGTAAATCTGTTAGTTTATTTGTATTATTCTGTTGTTTTCCATTTTGTTTTATTGTACTGTATTGCTATGCAACCTGGCACAAGAATTTCCTTCGGGATTAATAAAGTTCTATCTTATCTTATCTTATCTTAAGAAAGAAAGAAAGAAAGAAATAGATAGAGATGGATAGAGAGAAAGAGAAAGAAAGGGAAATAAAGAGATTTAGATGGAGAGAGAGAAAGAAAGAGAAATAAAGAGATAGAGATGGAGAGAGAAAGAGATAGAAAGAGAACGAAAGAGACGGAGAAAGAGATAGAGATGGACAGAGAAAAAGAAAGATGGAGAGATGGAGAGAGAAAGAAAGAGATAGAGATTGAGAGAGAGAGAAAGAAAGAAAGTAAGAAATAAAGAAACAGAGCACTAGAGAGAGAGAGAGAAAGACACAGCAGGAGGATGTGAGAGGCGAGAACCTGTTCTGGGAGGCTTAGGGAGGCTCCATCGCGGCGCTGCGCTGCTTCCTGAAGCAGTTGGCTAGCTCTATTTTTAGCCTAGCGTGTACGGTACCAGTTAATCCTGAACTGGGGGGGTATGGGAGGCTGGGAGGCTGGGAGGGGATGGGGGGGCTGCCAACTGCCAACCGGCTGGCACAGGCAGGGGGGAGGCGGCTTGCGAGCGTGCGGCGTTTGGAGAGGGTTGCCGGTTGGGGGCGGGGGGGGGAATAATACTCCTGAATCGTAACGGCGGTGAAGGAAGAAGGGAAAGAAATGTCAGGGAACCGATTTTTTTGCCGCCTGCACGACATCGGCTGCCGCTGTTGTTGCCTCATAACAGTTAAAGTGACCTCTTCGTTGTGTTAGGGGGGGGGGGGGCGTAACAACGACGAAACTCGCAGACTACTGTAATCTTCGTTCTGCTCGGCAAAAATGATCCCCTTTACCATGTCACAGCACTAACTTGCCGTGTGCCGTTGTCCACAATAACCATGCTATCTTGCCAGTCACGGAGCAATTATCAGTGAAGTACATCATGTTTTTTCATTTATCGTTCCAATGCAAGGCATCGATATAATGGAGCAGTGTTTCGGCACAAAGACGGAGGCGTTTTGGGGTTTTTTTTGGACACAAGTAACTACTGTGCAGGCATCGGACAGGGGGACCCCTGCTGAGATTTGTGACTCTCCGGCAGCGGTTTCCGTTGTTCACACACGACACACCTTTCCGCCATTTGAGAGGCATGCTACCGTTATGACTCGCGTCATAATAGCCCTCTGTTGTCATTCTCTCACGCTGCCTTTCATTGTGCCGCCGATCTTACAGCCTTGCCTCGTACATACGGTACGTTTGTGCTGGCGGGAACTTTAACGGTAACCTTTGTTCGGCTTCCGTTCGTGCAGGACACCGTAAGGAAGGGGGGGGTGTGCTATCATCGGAGGAGACTTAACCAGCCGTGACACTTCCACTTCCCATTTGCAAATATCATTGCGGGAGTGTGCGTGTTTGGGGTGGGGCTACAGCCTCACCTGGTCCAGTTAAGAGTCTGAGGGGGGTGGGGCTACAGCCTCACCTGGTCCAGTTAAGAGTCTGGGGTGGGTGGGGCTACAGCCTCACCTGGTCCAGTTAAGAGTCTGAGGGGGGTGGGGCTACAGCCTCACCTGGTCCAGTTAAGAGTCTGAGGGGGGTGGGGCTACAGCCTCACCTGGTCCAGTTAGAGTCTGGGGGTGGGTGGGGCTGCAAGCTTGTGGTGCATTGGCTAATCAGTGCACCGCAGGTAAAGTCAGCCACCAGCACACACACTCAGAGAGCGCTAGCATGCTAGCATGGTACCGTCTGCTCTGTCAGGTTGTCATTTTACCCACCCTTTTGCAATAAACCAGACTTTTCAACACCACAAACCTGCCTGCGTCCTTGGAGGAGTCGCGAACTAAGCCACATGTATGTTGGGCATTGTGGCAGCAGTCCTGCTACAATCATCTCTTTACCGCACCGTGACGGGTATTCTATCAAAAGAATGTGGTTGATGGCATGTTGCATCCAAACAATGACAAATAAAACACTGACTTTTCAGTACGGGGCGGGGGGGGAGGAGTGAGAGGGAGTGGGGCAGGGGACGGCAGGTATTTCAGCTGCGTAATGTGTTTGTTTAAGCGCAGGACGTGAATAGCGATCCGCTGGGGCGGGGGGGGAGTGGATGGGGATGGATGGATGGTGTAATGGTGTTGGTGGTGGTGGTGGACTAGCAACATGGCGGTGCAGGGGTGGTGGGGAGCTGGGTGGGTGGCGGTGGCAGCAGCAGCAGGACTGAGAGAAATGGCATCCCGGGCCGGGGGAAGGCAGGACAGCTATCCCCGGGACGCGGGGGTTGGTGCTGAGGCAGCGGTTCGTCTGGGCTGTGGCCATATGTTTCAGGCTGCTTCTAGTTTTACGACGCGCGGTTAGCATAAGCTGTATCGATTCCCTTCCACAGGGCAGTGTGGCAGACGAGACACGTGCACGTGTGTGT